>OOFE01045794.1:0-15011 GCA_900323365.1 Monocentris japonica | reverse complement strand
TTCAGGGGAGCCTGTTGGTGTATTCCTTCCTTCTTTGTGTGTGTCTGTATATGTGCGTGTGTGTCCATGTGTCGTTGTGTAAGTATGTTTGAGAGATTGTGTGTTGTGTGTGTGTCTGTGTGCATAACTGCTTACGTGTGGATGTGTTTAGGACTTTTGTATCAGTGAACATTAACTACTGCCCACCATAAAGAAAAATGAGAATGAAGACTGTCCCGCCCTTTGTATGTGATGCTATTAAAATGAACAGCTCCACTGAGAATGAATGAATGAATGAAGATGGAAAATGTGACTGTTTGAGCATCCAGGGGGATTCGCTGGACATGCATGGGTACATGCTCTTGTTCTGATCATTTATCACCTTTGTAACATGAGGCATACAGTATTTGTCTGTAAAAGCTCAAACAAATATTCACTGATTCCAGTAAGTGTCTCCCATTCATTAAAATGGGCAACTCTAGGTTGTGCCTTGATGCCATCATGGATTATAGTCTTGCTTCTGTGCTTTCCTACTCAGAGAGAGGTGTTTATGTTCACAATTAGTACTGTCTTAGGTCAGAGGACCTTTTAACTGTGCAAAATACACAGCAGAATAGTCTGAACAGTTACTTGTCACAGACATAACAGTTAAAAGTAAACCTTGTTTAGATACAGATCACACAGCCTTTCTGGAGCATATGGAGCATATTCAGGCTAACTTCCCTCTCGACATCTCCAGACAGATTAATTTCTCTGAGTTGCCTTCAGCTGCAGGTCTGGCTATGCCACAGCTGTTGCAGCCAACTGCAGCACTTTCACTCTCTCAACACCATGAATCATTCAGTCAGGCAAAATGTCCAGCACCGCTAGATTCACTGTAGGTGATGAGGCACTTAATCATCCTTTTCCCTCATTAATGAACCACAGAGCAGAATGCAGCTTTTGTGATCAAAGTTAAGCAAATTTATATATTCTGTCGATGCAGGCAAAACAAACTAATGGTCATATTATTGTTCTTCTCTCCCCTGCCCAACTTCTGGCTTGTCTTGCACTGCTAATATGGACATCCACGCAGGCTCAGGTCAGTGCCGTTCATTCTGTACCTATGCTCTGCTTTAGCTAATGAAGCCAACTGCATGCCAGGTCTGTCCCAAGTCACACACACTCCTGTGACCCCTCGCTGTCTTTTGGTCGAGGGGAAGAACAATAGTTTGATCGGAGAGAGTGCCACATGGATGAAAAAATTATATGAAGTGCACTTGGATGAAATTTCATCTCCGTTTCAACCGTAGGCTCCTGGTTTAACATTTCTAAAGGACCGAGGGACTTCATTATACTGTGAATAGTCAGGAAAGGCTTTGAGAGTGTGCTCAAAGAAACTGAGCGGGTATCATTCTTCCATTTCTCCTCCAAAAAAATGTACTTGAATTCAGAAGTGTGTAAAATAGACTGAAGCGAGAGAAGCCAGAGACTGACCCTACAGCATGTAACAATGAAAGAATTTCATCTGTAGTGGTTGATTCTAGCTGATAGCCTATTCCACTATGCTCAGCGATGTGAGGTCCTTGTTAATGTGGGTGGCCTAAGAAGTACTTTGTAAATTCAGTATTTTTTGTTCCTTCTGTACTTCTCTCATTGTACAGCAGTTGACTCTCGGTAAAACTATCCCTATTTCACCGTAACACATCAGCTTTAATGCCAGTGCTTGATTTAATATCCATCTAGACACCTTGTGTGTTGTAACACTGTAACCTGTGTGGTAAGTGCGCTTGTAACTCACAATTGTAATTCACAGCAGAACAACTATTTCTCACTGAACAAATACTCACTCAGTGTAAGTGCTCAATAAATAGTATATATCTTCTGGGAAATGACTAGAGAGTCCCTTTTCTGGTGGGGAGAATAAGCCGTTTAGCTGTTATTGTGCTCATACTGTAGTGGTGTAGAATGTGGGAGCAGAGCGTTTGCCAGTTCACCCAGCAGGGGCATCTGCAGGCACAGATGGGGGATGATGAGGGTGTGTAATGGGCGTCTGTGGCCCGTAGGGGAGAGAATACTCAGCACTCATTCCATCTTTCTAGTCTGCACACACACACACACACACACACACATTACACCTTGTCATAGTTCTTTCAACAAATTGTCCTCTAGAGTACACCTTTCCCTCTGGCAGACTGTTGCATAGATTGAGAGTAAACGTGTTTACAGGAGTCTGGATTGCATTGCGCTGCATGTTCCCTAGCTTATATACAGACGTCTTAGTCATTGGTTGAGCGGGGACCAATGAATACGTTCAGTGTTCAACCTGTTTCATCCTTAACATTAGGGTCTTCTGCCATGGTCACTATTATTTTACACATCTCATGTTGTTCTCTTCATATCATGAGTAGCGTTTTTTCAAGTGTGAATAAAATCTAGAATTTTTTTTTTTCCTTTTCAGCAGTGGTAGATACAGTATTACAGATGCACATCAGTTTGTTTAAAGCCCCTCTGAGGTGAGGGATACACATTCCAATGCTGAAGGGTGCTTATTCCTCTGCATCTCTATTTCTCAGAACTGAGCTCTATGCCTGCACTTTTGAGTATCTGTTACCATACTATGCTTTCCTTACACATGTAGCATGCTTGTGTGTGTGTGTGTGTGTGTGAGCTTATTCGTATGCATGCCTATCTACACTTGGCTGCTCTCTCTCTACAACCCCTTTGTGTTCCTGTGTGTGTGTGTGTGGGTGTGTGGGTGTGTATGTGAGCAGGTGTATGAGGCCATGCCGTGCCACATCGAATGCAGCCAGTACGAGTGGAGGACTGAGCCCTGGTCCATTTGTACCATCAACACTGTGGACAAACTGCCAGCCTGCGGGGAGGGAGTCCAGAGCCGCAAGATCAGGTCAGTGTGGGCGTTGGTTCTGGCAGCCTGGTTGACCTGGCACTGCGACAGATACTGGGAGTGCTAGACTGGCACTCACACTGGTCCTGACACTAGCAATGCCAAGGGAAAACAAACAGTGGAAACAAACTATTACTTACCAATGATTTTTGTTAGATTTTCTTGTCTGGTCTTTTCATTTTTTGCAGCTGTTGTGTCTAGATGTTGATATTGGCTCGTGTGCCACCTGAAAGGTTTGACGCCAAACTATACAACTGTGTCATAACAAGCTGAGTTTTTTCTTGTACAACACTAAGCCTAGCTTTCACTAAATATAATAAATTTCCCATTCATTTTCTCCATAGACATTTCAGAAACTGTTGATATAAAGAGTTTTGAACCGAACCAACCAGGCACAAGATGGTTGGTTCATTTGGTTGGTTCAGAAAAAATAAATGCTGTATGAAAAAGGTGAGGGTACAAGACTGTGTGCTAAACATTTTTGAGAGGAAATGAATAATATAATAATAGTGATTACTGATTTGTAATGATTATTGTCCCTGCTCACAGTCTCCTTCAAAAGAAATCATGTCTGAGAGCAAAACCGTTGTGGTGTGGTGCCTATCACCAATAAAGGTTGCTAGTTGACTAATGTTACTTTGCTCTGGTCTGGCTACCAACCATGCACAACTTTGGAGCGGGTTACGTTTCTATGGTAACAGCAATGTTTGGTGGGAACTCGGTAAAGCTTGTGAGTAGTGTAGTATTTCACGAGTAACTCAGTAATAAAGCATGATGGAAAGTCTACCTTACACTGTTAAAATGTTTTGGCTAATAATCAAATTTCTTATGGGAAATTTACTTCTAGAATCTGACATTTCATTTATATATAGCAAAATGTTTAGAGAACCCCAATAGATGGGAAGAGTTGTCGAGAGCTTGTTAAAATAAACACTGTCCAGCAAAGTCTCATCTGAGGAAGAAAATAACCTGTTTTGAGACAGAAATTTGGTAATGTGTTCGGAAACCAAAAATAAGGACCTATTTAGCGGTGCCCCAGAGACTAGTTATCCAACTGCAACTGCTGCTCTTTCCACTGCGAGGTGTGTGAGGAAGGGCACGCTGGGCAGTGAAGCCGGCAGCGTGGAGGACAGTCTATGTGATCAGGAGGAAATGGCACCCAGAGCCCAGGTCTGCTTCCTGCCTTGTCCCAACCACTGTGTTATGGCACCCTGGGGACCCTGGAGCAACTGCCCTCTGGTAAGCAAGTATGCATTAATGGAGTGATTGGTTTATTGATTGATAGGTTGGTTAATTGGTTTATTGATTGATGGATTGATTTTGATAATTGAAAACATTTCCATAATCCATAACAAATATGTGCAATTTGAAAATAAAGCTACTGTAGAAGGAGAAGGAGGAGGAAGAAAGGCCAGAAAAGCTATAAGAGATTGGGCTGAGAGAGGTTAGAGAAGCAGGCTTGTGACCAAAAGGTTGCCAGTTTGAATCCCCAAATTCGCTGGGAAAATGTGGGTGGGGAAAGTAACACTCTTCCCTCCATCAACAACTACTGTTGAGGTTCCCTTGAGAAAGGCACTTAACCCCCAACTGCTCCAGTGGAGCTGTTCAGTGGCCAACAGTGCAAGGCTCTGGTTGTACAGGGTTGTACTCCCAGTGTGAATGTGTGGAACTGTATGAGTGTGAAGTAAGGCGTCAATCATGCTCAACTTTCCCTGGATGAAAAAAAGGTTCAAATAAAAATGAAAATCCTCAAATAAAAATGTGGGTAAGCTGAGTGTAGGTGGATTTACCCTCCACTACATCCCTGGTTAGATCAGATCCTGTGTATTGGAAAATGCGTAAATCATAAGCAGAATTTGCAGTTTTAGTCTTAGGCCATGTGTGTAGCTGTATGAATGTTAAACATGATGGGGCTGAAAAAGAGCATGGAGCTAAGTCAACCTTCCCTGGATAAATACATGTTAAAAAGATGCACATCCACAGCTTTCTAATTATATATTAGTGAAGTGTTACAGTGATAATCACAAACTAATATGATACAGAGCTCTTGGTGTTCAAACTACTCTATGTACGTCATCCAAGCTCCCTGTGTGGTTTGAAATCGCATTTAGCATAACACTATTATCTGCAGCGTAGTTAATTCAGTTTCCTTAATGCCCTCCATTCTCCACTGAAGGTTAGCCCACAGGCTAGAAATGTGTGGCATCTGTCCCCTGTCTTTCTAACTGCAGGCCTGTTGCCATGTTAGCTGTGTTATTGGTTTCCTATCAAACATAACAGGTCATTCAACTAGAACATTGGAGGTGGGTGAAGTGTGAAACAGAGAGACAGAGATCATGTAATTAGTCCATGATGTCTCCACAGACATTTTGTCTCATTCAGTCTATTCAATCTATTCAATCTATTCAATCTACAAGTACTGGCAATACTCCTAAACATCACTGAAAATGCAGCCACTAAAACACTGTTGTTTACGGTTAACTTGAAGACCATTGAAACCATAGCAGCCACATAAAATTGTATGGCTCACTGGCTTCTAGTGGGCAGGCTTCGGAGGCAGAAATAATCTTATTGGTTGAGATAAAGGAAAACACTTTAACACTGTTAAAACCAGCTATTGGCTAGGTGTCTTTTTGTTGTTTGGTGGTGCATTCTTCTTCTTATTATTATAACTGGCCAAATGTAGATGATGTGACATCACTACAATGGAGTTGTATATTCATTCATTCACTATTTAAAACAACAACCAATGGTTTTGGTTTACTCAGAATCAAAGAACAGGCTCTTCTTTCGAGACTCACCACTTTGGATCGATTGGATCGAGATACAACAAAAGAGTAAATTACAACACTTCATCACAAAATAACTGCACCGGACATCACAGATTGATGATTTATAATGGTGTAAGAGTATCTGAGGGTGGATTCTTCCTTTAAACCTCAAAGGGCGGAGCCAAAGAACCATTTACATTACATTACATTACAGGCATTTAGCAGACACTTTTATCCAAAGCGACTTACAATAAGTGCATTCAACATAGGTAGGCAAAAAACTACTAGTCACCAGAAATTGTAAGTGCATTTTCTTCCTAAACAAGCATCTAAGAGCATAACCAGTGCTAAGGTAAAAGTACAATAAGTTAGCTACCTATTTTTTATTTAAACAAATAATAAACAAGAGCTAAGACAAATGAGTGAAGCATATAAGCATATAAGCAAGTGCTAAGACAAGTAAGTGAAATAAATAAAGAGGTGCTAAGTGGAAGAGTCAGGGTAGTGTTTCTTGAAGAGGTGGGTTTTCAGCCTGCGGCGAAAGATGGGCAGCAACTCTGCTGTCCTGACATCAGTGGGCAGTTCATTCCACCACTGTGGGGCCAGGACAGAGAAGAACCGTGACCGGTAGATCGGTCATGGGGGCCTCTGAGCGACGGGGCAACCAGTCGCCTCAAGGCAGCAGCAGCAGAGATTCCTCTCAGTCCGAGTTGATGTCACCACAGCATTGTCAGTGGTGATGGCCAGGTCTCGGTGCGAACAACCCTTCCCCGGGAGGAACACCAGTTCAGTCTTGTCCAGGTTGAGCTTCAGGTGGTGCATCGACATCCACCCCGAGATGTCTGCCGTGCCTCCACTTGTGTGCCATTGTTTTTCATAGCTCAAGTTAGCTAAATGGCAAACTGAATGGCAAATCGAAGGAAAGAGGTAACAGAAATAAAGTTAGGTACCATCAATAGTAACTACCAAATGAATCATTGAACAATGCACACTAGGTGAATTGCAACTGGATATCTAGCTAGCACGGGAACATCATTGCTCCAACATCATTAGCAACTCTATTCCAGGGAAAGTAACTACTGGCTGTTCAGAAAGTCACTAGAAGTCGCCAGATGATGTCATACACTAATTTGCGTATGAACATATTTGCTACAGCCCCTCGCTCTCAGCAGAGGGTGGAGGTGAGGCTGTGATTGGGAAGCACTGGGATCATTACACCTCTTTGGATTAGTAGCGTAAATTTATGGGCATTTGCATTAGCCTTTCTGAAATTGTTGCTTTGGGAGTCAACACATTAACATTTTTCCCCTTGTATCTTGTATCTTGATTTGTCACTAGTCACTTAAATAAAATAGCCACGGGGATCTGAAAAGTTGCTAAATCTAGTGACAAAGTGGTTCCCTGTAATTCTTTGGCTTCGCCCATTGAGGTTTAACTAAGCAAATAAGATTATTTCTGCCTCCAGGACACCTCTGTCTCCAAGAAATGTTTGGATAACTTAATTGGATAACTCCAATCTACTTGCAATCACAGTGAAGTATGCTGCCATATACTGCTTGTAGGTGTGTAGTTGAAGCATGGGATTATTATTCAATTGTAATTTCTCCTGCTTGCTCAGATTTGTCGTTGTGTTGTTGCTCACTCCCATGTTACTTACACTCAGTTACAACCTGTTTTGATGCTATTTCTAGTGTTTTGGCAGTTTTCTTTCCAGCCTGCAACAAACAAACCATTATCCTTTCACAGATCAGGATTACATAATTGGATACAGTTATGGGAAACAATCTCAATAGGGAAAATGCTCCATGTGCATGTGTGTGTGAGTGAAAGAGAGAGTGAGAGAGAGGGAGTGTGTATTCATGTTTAGGTATGTTTGCGCTTGTGTGTGCTTTTCTAGACATTTGTGTGTGTGATTGCATACAAATGCATGTGTGCAGTTGTATTAGTTTGTGTGTGTGTGAACAGTTGCCTTACAATCAGTCCAGTTGATCTATGAGCCTCGTTCAATTAGAAAGTGATGGTGATGGAGGTGTAGATTAGCCCAGCATCACGACCAGAGGGACAAATACAAAGAGCCTCATCAGTATGGCTCCTGCTTCCTTCCTCAGACACCAGGGGCCAAATGTATAAACAATACGTACACACAACTTCCACACAGGATTCGGAATTTCATATAAATCGAATGGGAAGTGAGAATGCATGTACCTGTGCACAAACGTCACATACACAGTCTTTTGAGCCCGATTAGTGTGATATTGAAAGTTGGCAAAAAAAGTGTGAATTTGGGTGGCATTTATTTTTTTCTTTTATTACATTGTGAAAAAAAAAAGAAAAAGCATTCACTATTTTTACATCGTGATGTGTGAGTGTTTAACAACCATTTTTTGAAAAGTCTTAATTTCATTCTAACTTGAATAAATAGTCTTTTTAAATTATTGCGGAGTAAGATTACACCTTCCTGTGTGGCCAATTAATAAGTTAAAACCTCTAAAGACTAAACATCTAAAAGCTATAGCAGCATGTAATGGCTGTGTTTCACTCGATTCTCTCCCCCGAACCTCAACCTGTTTGCTGGAGGCACCAGGGTCTTCATAGTCAGAATCTGTTAATAAAAGGAGTCTACATTGTAAAAGCAAAGCACAACTGAGTCTGTTTTATTGCAAGTCCCATTACATATCCTAAGTCCTACAATAAGATCCAAACTAGGCGACATACCAAGTTCGTCATCAGGCACAAAGCCACTGATGGCAGTTTGGCCCAGGATACAAGCCATAGAGAGAGAGGCGGGTCCCCTCTCCTCTTCCTTCTTGAAGTCACCTGTTCCTCTTAACTTTGTCCAGGGTCTGGGGCTCTGGACTAACATTTACTGCTGCAGTTTCCTTTTGCCATTCAATATAATTTTGTTTGTAACGCCAGAGCTACGGCCTCCAAATAATAGACTTTTTCTTTTTTCAATTTATCCAAGCATTACTTAACTTCACAGTCTGTTAAATTTAGCTTATTCTTCACACTCTTCAGTCCCTCCAGGATTTTGCGATTTTGGATCGCAAGAATTAACGCAAGTTCAACTAAGTTCAGCAGCAGTACTTGCAAGAGCTTGTCCAATACCCGCTATATTTCCGCATAAATCGTTCAAATTGGCTCTGTGTTTGCAAATTTAACACTCCTACATGTTCGGGAGGTTGTGCTGTTTTCATATAAATATGCAACTTGCACCATTTGCTTCCTTGTTAGCCTGAGGCTTTTTTGCACTTTAACGTGATTACACAATGCCGGAGTGGCCGATCAGGAGAACAAGGACGATGGTTGGATGGACCGGTTGGATGGGCTGCGCCACGTTACGATAACTTTATGAATTGTTTAAGTTGATTTGCTGCGTGAACACGCTGGCTGCCGGTGACTAATTGGATGTGTGCTCTCCGGTCGCTTGATAGGGGAGATTACAGCTGTAATCGCTGTACAGATGATTTCACTCCTCTGTTCAGTCGGAGTTAATATTTCCATTACTCTGTAGTATGACTACAGGGATTTATGTGACGCTCTCTCATTGTGCCACTGCTCTGTCCCTTGGTAGACATTTGGTAAAAGCTGTACTCTCGCGGTTGTCTGTTATCACATTGTGGTTTTTAATCTGTCTTCAACTGCTCCTTGTGAATGCCTACAGTATCATAGAAAATTTTGACTTTCCCAGTCATATTTACCACTTTGTTAGGTCGTTGACATGTATTCAACTTGAAAGTGCGATATTTACGACATCACATTGAAGGCAGTTTATTGAATAAAGTTCAATTACATTGAAATAAACAAGTAACTTCTATCTACAGTTTCAATTTTTAGCGAACCATTTGAATTTATTTAGTATCTTTGAGTCTGATAAGGAGCTTTATAAAATAATTTTCTTCCTTTAGTTAAGAGTTCTACTTAGGAATACTAGTACAGTAATATCAACATCTATAAAAGTTTTCTCTTTTTTTGTGAAAAAACAAATGCTTATTTTTCACATCCATTCATTTTTTAACGTATTCAATATGGTTTTCACATGTGTCAAGGGCCTAAGAGTCATGAACCCACACAAGCTTTTAATTCAAGGAAGAAAAAGAATGAAAAGAAAGAGTACAGATTGTGTCCAGTGACACAGCACATTCGTAGTAATTAAGTTCAGTTCTTTCTGAGTAAATGAACAGGATTGTGGGGGAGGAAACCTAATTTTATTAGTGAGATTCTGCTCAATAAAGTCATAGTTTGTAGAAAATCTCACAGTGTACAGTATTGAGAAAGTGCTGTGCACTGTGATGAGGTTTGATAGCACCCAGGTATAGGCAAGTGAAGCATCTCACCCTGAATGACCTGAGCTGAATTTGTCTCTTGATGTCCGCAAAGCTATAACACGAACAATAAAATTGCAGTTATATGGATTTTCTATGACGACGGTGATATGTTTATTGTTGCTGTTGTTGTTGTTGTTGTGCAGCCATGTGACCTGGACACGGCGAGGAACAGGACCAGACATATCCTCCGCCTCCCGGCCTCGGAGGACTCGGCCTGTCCAGAGCTGGTCCAGTCAGAGCCCTGCATCCTCAACAGCACCTGTTTCACCTACCAGTTCACAGTTTCAGGTAGGCAGGTCTGCTGTTGACAAAAGTGGGGGCAAGGGACATCTAACCCAGACTCTGAGACCACAAAGAGGTCACAGAGAATAACAGCTACATGTATTCATATGTAACATATCATATCAATTTACCCCCTGGGGTAATTACATACAATGATGCAGTGGTAAATAAAAAGGTGGGATAAATTTACCTTCCAGCGTGTGATCATCATGAGGCAAACAGCCACCATTTTTTTCCTCCTCAAAACTAACCTCCTATTCTCAGTTATGAATTTGGGAAATAAAGATTCATGCAAGCCTATAGCGTAGGTTATAGAAATGGGTTCTGAGGTACCCTTGAGCAAGTCACTTTCACCTATTCCAGTGGAGCTGCTCAGTGGCCACCAGAAGACTAGGCAGCTCCCAGTGTGAATGTGTGGAACTGTATGAATGTCATGTCAAGGCTCTGGATAAATTAAGGTTAAAACAAAAAAGTAACAATAAAAAATAAACATTAACCAGATAAAAAGGTGGGTAAACTGAATGGGTTTACCTGCCACTACACCCCTGGTCTTTGGCCATGAGAATACTAACAGAGGTCTGGCAGGCAGGAGTGCAAAACCTGGTCTGAGAATAAGAATTGTCTGAAGTGGGAATGCATGTCAGCGGGAGTGTACAGACAATGTTACTGTATGTGTGTGTGTGTGTGTGTATTACAGACTGGAGTACATGCCAGCTGAGTGAAAACGCCATCTGTGGTCAGGGCTCACGGTCGCGACTCCTGGACTGCATTCGCAGTGATGGCAAGGTTGTGGAGTTGAGGATGTGTGAGCAGGTAACCTCTGTCTAGTCAAGATCAGCTAACAGCTGGAGGCATCTATTCAGGAACAGACTGACTTTCTGACCATACGACTGTCTGATAGGAGACACAAAACTTAAAGAATTCTGTGACTTTTATCAGTGTCTATTAGCAACTAGTGGGAATTGCAACAACATTGATAAACTTACTTCTTCCTATACAAATCTCTGGCACATTATTGCCCCTGTAATTATTTCAGTTTGATAGAAATTTGTCATTTAGACTCAATAAATAATAATAAAGCTAAAATGTTTGAAATGCATTGAGCCCAAAATATATACATTCATTCCAATTATTGTAGCTCTATTTGAGTCAATTTCATAAATGGTTATACTTAATTGAATGCAATTTCACCAATGATAATCCTTCATCTAAGGGGGTTGAGAGCCTGAAATCTCAGCACCTGGCCAAGTAATCATCAAGTCATTCATATTGATCAACAACCCTATCAGCTGCCTGTATTTGCCTGGTCATTGGAAAGAAACGTATTTAAATACTTATTTCCCCTATAAATGTGTTACATACTGCCAACAATCCCTCTCATGACAACTGTGTCCTTAAATGAACCCCTGCCTTGAAAGAACTTATGTTGCCATCTCTTTTAGTTAAAATATTTAGTTAAAAACGTAAATGTAGGCTCTCCTTATTTCTGCTCATTGGAATTAATTGGCTATTCCTCCTCATAGTTCTGCTCTTGTTTTCTGCAGTTTGGTCTGATCAACAAGTGGAGGTTGTCCGGAAGCTGCGTGGTAGACTGCCCTGTCAGCTGTCTGCTCTCTGACTGGTCGCCTTGGGCGGAATGCTCACACACTTGCGGTAACCAAGGTAATGCAAACATACATACAACCAGTAGGAACACCCACCTATTGAACAGATGCAGGACCGACCACACGTGCAGCGCCTCATTATTCCGCCTAGTCAGACATGCATTAAGATGTTGAACTGTGCATGAACACATTTAAATTATGCATTGAAACAGTTGAGTGTGTGTAATCCAATGGCTTTTTATACAGGGAGACAGTGTGCTGTTTCCGTCAATAATTTACAGTCATTTTTCCTCTTCGTTATAATTCCGTATAGAGCTGGGTTTTTTAATTATCGCCTTATGAGGTCATATGTTAAGAATAGCAGGTTAATGTAACCTCAACCATATAGACCTCACCTTTATAGATACCATAAATAAATTACCCTACCTCGGCATGGCTTCGAAACCGTAATTAGTTATCTCCAACCTTTGGCATGCTTGGCATCACTTTGAGGAAGCAATGTTATAACCTCATGCAATATACAGTGGTTAATGATTTAACCTGGATGCATACATTGTTTCTTAGGCCTCCCAAAGCCAGTGTCCCGGAGAGATGCGTCTGTTATTCAGTTAATTAGAGAGACTCAACAGTATCTTCTGAAGTTCATTAATTTTAATTTGTCGTTGGCTGCCTATCTCCTCTGTGCAGTTTGCCACTCACTCAAAGAAGCTCATCCATACAGAAGCTGTTCGCCGGAGATCCAGACCCCCACAACTCTCTTTCTGTCTCTCTTTCTGCCACTCACTCTATCTCACTTCACACTCGCACATTCTGAAAACATCTGTCAGCCTTGGTGAGGGATTTCTGTCGTATCTGTGTCAGACGGCGCTAAGATTTTGTTTTGTCAGGATGCCACGGGAGCGCTAATGCTTTGGGTTTGATTTTTGAGATGGCAGAGCCAAACGTCCTTTTGCTCTGTCTGTCTGTGGCCCGCCAGAGCTCAGTGTCTCTCCTCACATAACATGTAGAAGGAACTTCTGTCCTGACTGACTGACCGAGGCTGGCTAGCTGACTGATAGACCTCACTGGGCCTCCACTGGGCCCTTGCACTGAGCTATTCTATAAAAACTTCATACCCGCTATGCAACCGCTCATTTTTACTGTTGCCTTTTCCCTGCCTCGCATTATTATTATTATTTTTTATTATTATTATTGGCACACTTTAACAAGGCACTTGTGTAGGACCCAGTTAGATGGGCATAAAATGGTACAGTGACACAGAGATGCATTGGACTGATCATTTCTCTTTTTCATGAGCTGGTAAAGAGAGGGGGCAGCCTGTTTTAAACTTTTAACTAAATGATCATTAATTTCAGAATTTCCAGCCTCCCATTTTGTTAATTATTTCAAAGTGCCTCATGTTTATGCATTCAAGTGACATTACTCTTATTTCTTGACTCTCATGTGAAGTGCTGTCTAAAGTGCCATTACACGTAATTATTCATCTATAAATATCCTCTTACTTATTCTTTAAGTTGTTTTGACGTATTTGTAATGGTTCTGCAAAATGTCAGTTGTCTTATTTTGTGATTCACACAGACACAGGCAAAGTGTGCATACATTAGAAAGTTCCTGCAATGGTGAAAACAGTTTTCAGCTTGAACATTAACAGTCGACCAACATGACATCTATGCTCCATGATTGCAGATTGCAAATGTATTCTATTCTATTCTATTCCATTCTATTCTATTCTGTTCAATTATATTATATTATATGGTGTTCCTAAGCAGTGTGTTGGTCTTGGTGTGCTGCAGGTCAGAGTGTGCGCTCCCGGAGGATCCTGCAGGAGGCCCATGAGGAAGGCCGGCCCTGTCCCACCCAGCTCACCCAGACCAAGACCTGTCCCATAAGGCCTTGCTACACCTGGCTGCTGAGTGACTGGTCCACCTGCACTGTAGAGGTATGATCTGCACTGTTACCAGTGATGAGTGACCCAAAGGTACACAGTGGTATGTTATTGTAGAAGTTTTCTTCTGTGTCTATTCAGCATTAGTTCTACAGTGGGAGCCATGAACCGGTTAGACAGTGAGTTGAGCATGGCATTGGGTACGGGCTCTACTCCTACTGAGGCCCCCATGCAAAAACTGTATACATTCATGGTACTGTATAAGCTTTAGATAAAAATGTTCAAGTGGCATGCAAAACTCAAACTGGTTGCCAGACCATTCCTTCTACCTTCTGATGTTATGAGAGCAGAATTTGACTAACATGCAAGTCCTTTTGAGTGTACAGCAACAGTGCAGCAATAGTAGAACCATCATACAACAAAAAGTTATTATTGTGAAAACCTCATCACCTGAAGTTCATCATTCAGTATTCCTTTCATTAAATATAATACGTGTTGTTCTTTAAAAAATAATGTTAAAATAATACATTTATGTATTACTAATGGCATTCTTCAGTGTATTGGCCCACTTGCCCCCAATGTCAAACCAAACTCTCGGAATCTTGGCGTTATATTTGACTCTCAAATGAAATTTGAACACCATGTCAACAAATTGGTTCAGTCTTGTTTCTTTCAACTCAGAAACATTGCAAAAATCAGACCTTCATTATCGGCCTCTGACTTAGAACAGATTATCCACACCATCATTTTTTCCTGTCTCGATTACTGCAATGCCCTCTTCACTTGCCTTAGTCAAGCTGCCCTGGCACGTCTTCAGCTTGTACAAAATGCAGCAGCTAGGCTATTTACTAGTGGCCTCACTACATTGGCTGCCAGTAAAATTCAGGATCGATTTTAAGATTCTTTTAATCACTTTTAAAGCACTACATGGCTTAGCTCCTGCCTACATTTCCGAGCTACTAAGCCCTTACACAACCGAGCGGTCACTTAGGTCATCCAACCAAAACCTGTTGGTTATACCGCGTGCCAAACTAAAAACCAAAGGCGACTGTGCTTTTGCTGTTCTGGCACCCAGACTCTGGAACATTCTCCCTCTTTCCATTAGATCAGCTGAGTCTGTTGATTGCTTTAAAAAACAGTTAAAAACCCACTTTTTTAGGATGGCCTTTCTTTAATTTCATGGTGTGCTCTGGACGGTGGCTGATTGCTGAAAGCGTTCTGTGTTTGTATAACGGTTGTGTTTGTATGTACTTTTGAATGTATTACAAACATACA
>OOFE01045793.1:0-14449 GCA_900323365.1 Monocentris japonica | reverse complement strand
CTGCATAATTCCTTTCATGTTATTTCATAGTTTTGATGATACTATTATTCTAAAATGTGGAAAATACTAAAAATAGAGAGAAACTCTTCTACGAGTAAGTGTGTCCAAACTTTTGACTGGTACTATAGTGTAATAAGTGGAAAACAAATGGTCTTTGATTACAAAAAACATGAGCATTCTGATTTAATTCTACAGTGCACAAAGTACAGAAGGATTTCATGGACCTTAATGAATGGGTAAATTATTCCAGTCATAAAGGGCCCTGAACCCAAGCACCCTTTTCTCTTTGGAGACTGTAAAAAGAAGCTCATCAATGTGTTCTTATGTCCTAAATTCATATTCAACCAAATGCTTCATAATCAACTAAGTAATCTGGGTCACTGAAGTGAGGCCATGCAAATTTAATTAACTGTTTAACGGATCCCTCGCACCACTTTTTTCTAAAAAAATAAATAAATAAAATGTTGCTGCATCGTTAGAATCAAATTCCTACCACTCACTACCACCACCGCAAGTCTTCGATGCACTTAACTGGCCTTCACAAGTTTTTTTTTTAAATACAAAATACTGCAAAAGGAAAATAAAGAAAAAATATGAATAAGGTTTAGAGCTGGAAAGCATCGTGACACTTGGCAGCTTTGGTGCTCCGCGGCTGACCTGGCGGGACGGACAACAGAATTAAATTTGGGTAAATAGGATGAATCTACGGCATCTCAATTATTGGGGATGGGATGCTCTTCTGTTTTGTAGACCCACTTTGTGATTGAGGCTGATAAGACTTTTCTGCTTTTCTGCTTTAGTCCATAGTAGAGAGAGACTAGAGGAAAGATTAGGGCCAAGAGAGGGAGATGATATGCAACAAAAAAGGTATCAAAGATGCCCTGAGCTGGTATATATTTGCATGAAAATATTGCCTTGTGCAGCTTTAATGCCTTTTTTGTTGACTAGGTTTGCATCACCATCTCAACCTGCAGGGAACATCTGGCATGTTCCCTGCAGGTTGAGATGGTGATGCAAACCTAGTCAACAAAAAAGGCATGGAGGGAACATGCCAGATGTTCCCTGCAGGTTGAGATGGTGATGCAAACCTAGTCAACAAAAAAGGCATGGAGGGAACATGCCAGATGTTCCCTGCAGGTTGAGATGGTGATGCAAACCTAGTCAACAAAAAAGGCATGGAGGGAACATGCCAGATGTTCCCTGCAGGTTGAGATGGTGACGGACACAACTATTCAAGTAGAGGCTAGCAGATTTGTTGTTACAAAACATTACACAGAGACCTTGACCTCTGTTATTTCCCCATTGATAGACAAATATATATTACAAACTTATTTTCACTTGATCAAAAGTGTGTAGACGAGCTATATGCACTATATGCTCATAAGATGGGCATGGCTACAGGTCAGAATCGTGCCTTAATTTGGACAATCATTATATGAAGCTAAATTTGGAGTAGCATTGGTATGGATGTGGCAGCAGCTATGAGTAGAGATGGGGAAAAGACAGATTTTAAACCTCATGTTTTACGTTGGCAACCATGTGCGTATTTTAGCTTATTTTTATCTGTGAGAGAGTATGAAAGTGAAAGAAAGAAAGTAAGGAAAGGAGAGAGCAAGCAACACTAACTGTGCGTTCACACTGCAAGACACATGATTGATGGGTTTCTCTATTCTAACTGATTGAGGGCGAAGCGAGAGGTTCAGGTTGCATCTATGTAGTGGTCTGCAGCTTCATAGTTTTGGGCAAATTGAGTATTATTCGCTGCTTTGGTATTGCCTTTCATAACGTTACATCATTTTGATGAGTTAACATTGCACAATTAGGTAGCATTAACTGAAAACAAAATAAAATGACTCCAGAGCCTTCCATCAACGTCAACAATGGATGCAACTGTGCTCCAAGCATCATTTCTGAGCCGTTTAGTCCTGTAGTCTTTCAAATAAAAGTTGTAGAGAACTCGAAAGCTTAGAACGGCTGTAATCAAGTCTACCTAGAAAATTTGTTGAGCAACTTGTTGATCGTGTTGCTCGCAGTGTGGAAGCACGGTAAATGTAAGAGAGACTAGAACTGGGAAGAGTTTCAGGGTGTGTCAGAATGAGCCAAAAAAAAAACAAAACAGTGAGGTTTGACGAGGATATTCAGAGCTCCTAAATAGAGGTGAATGGAGGCAGCATGCCATTACATAACAAGTCTGTAATCCTCACATCTTTTCAATAAACCGGGGCCTTCTTGTTACACAATTTTCAGTGACTTACAGTCTATCCTTCCTAAATCCCCCCTTGCTGTTACAGCCATAGTCCCGACTCATGTTCATCATTGCATACACTCATTCAGTCACTTACTCCAGCATGCATAGCTTGGCTGTGGCTAGCTCAACCTACTAACACTATCACCCTCACATTACATGTATACAGTGATAAAGCTGTATATAAATAGGTGGGCTAACTATGAACTTAAGACTGTGATCGGAAGCAGATATACACAAAATAGAAAAAAACTATTGCACTATAATGTAAACTATGAATTGTATTGTTGTTGTGTACTGTTAATTTGTAGCCCAATATAAAATGTTTTTTCTATATTAAGTCCAGCACAAATGATTCCAATGATTGTGTACCATAAACTATTAAAAAGGGCGTGCCATTTTCAGATGCCCTCTATAAGTCCAACTTTTTACTGTATTCTTGCTGTTCTGTTGCTATATTGCTGAAAATAACAAATCATTTTGTGCACAAACTGTCACGGAGAAGAGTTTAACTTAAATTGAACTTAACTTAGACTTAAATTAAACTTTCTCCCAACGCCCACACAAATCCTCCATCTCCATTACAAATGAAGTTGGTGTGAAGGTGAAATTCTAAAATTAGATGACTGGTAGGCGTACTGTAGAAGAAATCTACCCTGGAGAGAGAATGCTTCTGAATTCACACCGCTCTAAGGAGTATGGGAGGTAACCAATTCCTAAAAGTCCCTTACCATAATGCATGTCCCTTCACATCCTTCATAATTAAAGGGAAACATTACCAATATCCCTGCAATCCATTTAGACTGGTGTGTTAGCGTCTGAGCTGCTTGTGAGCTATTTGATTTGTGTTCACTTCCTGGTTGGATCTGTGCATGAAAGTTTATTTCTGTGGTCATTTTGGGCTATGGAATAGTAAAACCCTGAATTTCACCTTTTTAAAAGAGCAGTTGGAATTTTGTTCTCTCTCTTCTAACCACTTCTGGAGTGTATGTAACCCTTAAATAGGCAAATATTGTCTAGCTGCTACTTTTACGTTATTTTAATCAGAGATATTATTTAATATTATATATATTATCAAATATTTTTTTACTGTAATACGTGTGTGTTACAGCCATTTTATAGTTATATTTGAATATTTTATGCAGTGTTGTTTTTACAGTAAATTATGGACTCTTTAAATATTGTATGAAAAAAAGGAGGCCTGCTCTTCCTGTTACTTAACTGTAATTCATCTCCTCTCCTTCCTTTTCTGGATAGACCACCGCTTTAAGAAATCCCACAGTTTTTTCACAATAGTATTCAGTATGGCATCTCAAATGTAGATGCTGATGGCAATTTCCACATTTAGCAAAACTAATTGCTTTGCTATAACCACAGAGACCATGCTATAACCACATCTGCATGTTTCACCACTCCTAAAATACACATGCACATATCAGGTTCCAAAAATTTTTATTATGCTTTTGAAAAGGAATTCAAATATGTGTCCCCAGACTGTTTGCAACTTGTGACAAAAAGAGAGGAATAGTTTGCCTACAGCAAGTGTGCATTGGTTACATAATGAGGTGGGGGGCATCTGGGTAACTCTTATGTAATCTGGTTTTAGAATGGTGGAGTCTGTAAAACACCTTAAACTGGTTCGCATTATGTCTTGTATTCATGGAGAATTTATGTACTGTATATTCTCAAGACCCATCTGTTCTTGTCAAATCAGCTCATTTCATCCCCTTATAAAAGCAGTGTGCTTGCACAATGGTGTATTGACAATTTTGTGACCCAACCGATACCGCCATAAAAGCTTCACCCAAGAAGAAACTGATATTCTTGTCCTCGAGGTGCAGAGTCAGCTGGCGCGTTTACAGCTGATGATGTAAAATTGGCTTGGGAAGATGTAACACAGTGTGTCAAAGCCTCTTCCTCTGGTCCACTGAGAACTTCTGCCCAGTGTCCATCTGGCCCGGACAGCTCAGTTGGTAGAGCATGAGACTCTCAGTCTCAGGGTTGTGGGTTCAATCCCCACATAGTGTAAAAACTGTAACTTGTAAGTCGCTTTGGATAAAAGCATCTGCTAAATGACTGTAATGTAAGAAGAGATTCAGTGCTGTAAGGTGAAGAGCTAAAGATAAACTGGTTGCATCCCTGTGGGAAGCATCAGCCACAGGAGGGGGACCATCTATGAGCTGGTCCCTCACACCAGCCAAGGACATAGCTACCTCTACAGTCCCCACAGAGAGCATTCCTGGTTTTGGGGGCATAAAGGTCAGCTTGTCAGGTGATGCATTGGAAATACGTGAATTCTTTAAATGTCAAATTCAATTATTTGACATTTCTATGTACACAACATGAATTAGAGAGTAGCTTCACCCACAGTGCACAAGGAGCGCACTGCACAGCACTCTCCAGGGCCTGTCACTCCTGGGTAAATTAGTAAAGACACTAGGAAGCTGAAATTGCTTTCTATAGTTATTTTCACAATACAGACAAAGGCCTCACGGGAACGTGAAAGCAATTAACTGCCTTTATTTAACAATACACCACCTGGATATCAGTAACTCCACACGTGTGCAGTCGATGGCACCCAGAACCCCTGGGAATCTACACTTTACTTGGAACTCTTGTTGAGTGTCAGCTGGTTGTCGGGTGCTCCAGGGAAAATTACATATTGATGGGCATGTCAGACTAGACTGGATGAAAGGGCTGCTGGCACTCTAATGGTAACTGGGAGAGCACAGGGACCTGGTGTGTTGCTCCGGACATCTGAAGCAACAAGCCAGCAGATCTCGTCTACAACGGCCGGGGAGAGGTGCAGCTTCAGGCCAAACAGCCGTAAATCCCAGTGTATTTTGTCCAATGAGAGTCCTTGTTCTCCATCTCAGTAGACGTTTACTTTTTTTCTCACTCTGGTAACCATTTCTGTGATCTTTCCTTTCAAATCTTTCAGCAAAGACAATCTGACGGATTCTTTCTGGTTTTCGATCCCTGCCTGTAGACCATTGACACTGTCAGCTTTTCAATAGTATTCTCAGCGATGTCCTCGTCTTCAACTACTTTACTATTTTTGCTGACGGGAGTTTTGGTTGGAGGCTCAGTTGCAGATTTACACTTGTTCCGGCCCTTGTCAGAAGCCATTGTTTTCAGGAGTGTGTAGGATTTGGACCCAAGAACAGGACTAGGATGAAGGCAGGCGACTGTACAAGGTGGTTTATTAGAAAGGCGGGAGGAATGGGGTATGGAGAGCTGAGCCGGAGAATGGTGGAGCGTGGCAGGGAGCGGGGGCTGAGATTTTAGGACAAGCCTGGACAAATTTCATTTTCTTCATCAGGTTCATTTTATTTTACTGACCTAGTCACTTTATGCATCTTGTTATTCTATTGGATTCCACCATATCAGAACCAACTCCCTTCTACCGATTCATATCCCTGCTGAATGATAACTGTGACCATCTCCATTAATCAGCTTGAACAAAGCCTTCTCTGACATTTTTTGTCCTTGCCCTGCAACATCTCACCATCTAATAAGCATTGTTGTATTTTTGTACCTATACAGTCAGCAGCAGGTCTGATAGAGTGAGACATAGAGGCCTGCAGCCACCAAGGAGAAATGGTGTGTGAGTGTAACAGGAACAAGGTGCCTTAATGGTCTCTACCTTGTCAAGCTACATCTATGTCCAACCGAGGGAATCTGTTCTGACATTGCCAACATAGCAACTTCCACCTTTTACTTCGGGGGAAAATATGTTCTCTCAGCCACCAGAAAGCACAAAGAATGAAACCAGTTTTTCGAGGTGGTACAGAGGTAGTACCACTGCAGAAGTAATTTTATAACAGAGCGGTATCACCACCGGTCTGCTGGTATATTCAAAGATGTATAAAAACAATAAAGGCTACACACGTCCCAAGCTAAGTTGCTGGAAAAGAACTGATTCATGTTCCCAAACTGAATTTTGCTTAACACTGTCCCTGTTGAGTGTCTGTGCTCGTCTGGTAGTACATTTGAAAATATATTGACGGGCTGCTTTTAATCTGTGATGTATTGGAAGATAGCATGTTTTATTTGTGTTTTATGTCTTAAGTACAAAAATGACCCATGATGGCCTTTGCACATTTCTGGGTAAAAGATGGGGAAGGATTACCTGCTGAAAATTGTATGAATGCGCAAAAATGTGTATGCATTTTCTTTCACTTTTGAATTCCTATGCCTCGAGAATCAACAGAATGTGAAGTTGAACAGACACTGTATTGCAATTTACATTTGTATTATCATCTCCCACCATGACAACAATTATTTCTAATTAATTGGAGTAAAATTATGTTTGTGATTATAATCAGACAATTAAAATAAAGCTTTTCTTGAAAGATGTTTCTGAGCAATACGACTAATCCCTTATACTTAGCAAGTATTTTTAATCCTTTTTTCATATTTTCTTTCTGTCACTGAAAAGATATTGGAATTACTGTAATCCTGTGACACGTAAACTGTGGTGACTCCATCTCTGCTATAAACGGTTAGAAATTGAATCATGAAATAAGTGATTTAAAGAGCACAGTTGTACACATACACTGTGAAGGAACATCCCTCCAATTAATATGTTTTCTACTCAGTGAAGATTTCATTTTCAGTGAAGGTTTTTCTTATTTAACCATGACCAAAACCTTAACCCTAACCTTAACCAAAGTTTGTTTTACTTTATCCACAACATGTAATCTGTGTCTCAACATTTATGCTCATTTCACAGAATTTTGTCAACCTTACTGCTGCTATGCCACTGCTACAGCTGGACTACATTAATCTAACTCCTGGGCTTCTGTTATAAGTCTATGTGAATTCTTGGTGGTTTGGTCAGATCTTACAGGTCTTGGTATGAAGCTAGCTAGGCGTTGAAGGTACTCTCTCTCGGTAATTTTCTACTCTGTACACCACTGTGGTTTCCAGATAACACTGCTGGCATCGTGACGCGACGCCTGGGCTTCCAGCGGCGGCTGCAGGACGTCTACGTGCTCCCTGTTGTGGTTGAAGACAGCGGCTATCCAGCCCAGAGCAGCACAGCAACACTCACCATCCGAGTTTGTTCCTGTGAGCCGGGAGGCTTCCTGTTGTCCTGCTCGACCGAGGCCATCTTCCTGCCTGTGGGTCTCAGTACTGGAGCTGTGATGGCTATTCTGCTGTGCGCAGTCCTGCTGACGGGTAAGCCAGTCCTGCATCTAGCACATCACCATACTATAGCTCCCTCTTGGGTTGTATGAGGCTTTCATTGATGGAAGGGGTATTCAGGCTATGCCACTGCAGGTTTCAAATGACCTGATAATTAAAGCAACACCAAGGAAGATTTTTATGTAAAAACCTTTTAAAAACGTTGTAAATTTGGTTAAAGATCAAATAATTGGGCCTTTGCAACTCTGATGTGGGTTTTTGAAGGCCAATATTGATACTGATATTTTTCAAATATATAGAAATGTGACTATTTTCATGCCCAAAAAATTCCCATCCCATAAGAAGGATGTGAGTGCAGCTTAGTATAATGCATTTGCATCACATGTCAACACAGCATGCACTAGAAATGTATACAATTGCAGCAGATATTCTGCCCACTGAATAGGACTGATCATTCCAATCAACCAGCCTTAAAAAAATAAGAGTCATTATCAATATTTCTCTGAGCGCAGGTTGTGACAAATCCCTGCACAACATGTTGTTAAAACCTGTATTAAAAAGTAACACAAGATGTTTCACATGCCAAATATACTTATTTTAGTGTTGAAATGGACACTTTTTTTTAATGGTTGGGGCTTTTATTTTTAAGTCCCTTCCTGCAGCTGACCATTCTGCAAACGTTGCAAAGCAGTGAGGTATTTATCAGTGAATTAATGTGCATGATGTAACACTAGAGGGCGCTAACAGCCTATAATAAACCATTCCCTCTAATTACTCTGGGGAGGAGTCGAAGTGCACTCAG
Source organism: Monocentris japonica (assembly GCA_900323365.1). NCBI lineage: Eukaryota > Metazoa > Chordata > Actinopteri > Trachichthyiformes > Monocentridae > Monocentris > Monocentris japonica. The sequence goes on along the minus strand of OOFE01045793.1, from coordinate 6,251 downwards.
AGATGGACCTTGTAACCAAGGCCAGTTGCTGATTTACTTATCTTCACTTTTCCTTTCTTATTCTGTCAGTTCATTTCCTTCTATTAATGAAAAATGAATTCTAGTTGCATAGTCACAAAGGAAACATAGCATCCAGCTTTTTTGTATCTTGCCCTCAGAACCAAATCATCACAATTAAGAGAGAGAGAGAGAGATGCAGGTCTGTGTGTGTGTGTGTGTGTCTGTGTGTGTGCGCGCATGTCAGAAAGGAATCACAAGAATCACAGTGCCCCCGAGGCCATTGCGCCCCCTTTATTGGTGTCTTCTGTAAAGAGAGAGAGGATAATTGAAGAGAAGATTATTGCATAAAGGTAAAGAAAGGAATACGGTGCTAATGGCTGCTAACACATGACATCCATGTTTGCCCCATGCCTTACACAGACAATGAGGTTTACACACACTTCACAATGGGGATGTGACACTTCACTGTAACAGCATGGCGGGGGGGATGTTGGCAGCCTCCTGATAGATCTCAGTTTAAAAATCTGTGGCATTTTCATATAGATAAATATTTTCCTACCCTCTATGGCCGATTGATATAACACAATATTGATTCATTGATTCCTATACCCAGTTCATGAAAGCGTTTACATTTGCTTACCCAGGAAAATCTCTTTAGCGTGCAGGAAGTGATGCGTTTTACATTTCCGGTTTATTTGGAAAAAATAGAAGAGAAGAAGAACTGGGTAGTTAGCATGAGCAGCGATAGCCACCGTGGCTGAACAGACAAAGAAACGTCATTAACAGAAAATCCAAGGAAAAAGACGTCACAGTACTGGACACACTGTTTGATTGACAGATGATCTCTGGGAAAAGCAGTGCAGAAACACCACAATAATGAGCACTGAGAAACAAAGATGGAGACTAAATAAAAAAAGTGGATCTCACGGATTACCATTTTCAGGAAAATATCAGGGTTATGTGATGTACTGGTCACATTTTTTGGGGCGATGTCAGATGTTTCAGCATTCTTGCATTGATTCCATTGCAAGCTCTTGATGCCCATATGACTGTAGGCTCAGTGTTTCTAGGGATCCCAGTGTCAAATGAGTGACATAAACTCATAAACCTTCATAAACTGTATCTCAGAGGTCATAGGACAAGTGTGTGTGTGTATGTGTGTGTGTACACTGCTCGTGTGACAGGAAAGTGCTATATAGCTGGCAGGAGTAGCGTGACAAAAAACAAGACAGCTCAAGTCATGCCATGTAAAATGAATGACATAAACTCATAAACATTCATCAACTATAAATTCAGAGGGCAGAGAGAGAGACAGAGAGAGAGAGAGCTATATAGCTGACAGTGTGAGGAGAAAAGAATAAGATTGCCAGACAATCAAATCAGAAAAACGGTTGTGAAGGAATTGATTAGAGTAACTAGCAAAGTTGCACCTGCAAATTCTAACATGCCCTGCTTTAAGGAGAATAAATGTTTTCTATCTTGTCTTTTTCCTTACTCATTGTAAAATACCTACACTCCTATTTTCTTCGTAATATTGCTCGAACAGATTTGTCTTTTAATGGCACAGAAAGAAGCACAGTGTGGAGAATGCAATAGAGCGATTGAAAGACAACTCTAATGCTCCTAAAAAAAACACACACACACTGCAATTCGCCAAGGACCATAATTCCGACTGCATCTCGGTATGACCGGGCTGTACGAAACAGGTGGGAGATGAGGGTACGAGTTGAACTACTGTGATCTACGGTGAAGATCTTCAAGTTACAGGAGGATTCAAAAATACCCTTGATCTGCCTCAGAGGTGGTGTCCACATCGGCTGACTGGGAGCTGCTGCAGAAGGGTGATAATACCTGGTTTCAAAACGGGCATTGCGGTAGCATCAGAGGTATGCAGGAGCGCCGTTTTCACGCTATGTATGACAAGTGTACATGGTCGAATGGGAAAGTCAACAGCGCAATTTTACCATTTTGTTGTTGACCTTATGGCCCCATTCACCATGGCTCGCCACACCAGATCTGAGAGTGGACAATTTGATCCCATCGTTGCAGTATCCATTACAGATTGGATGAAAATGCGTGAGGAAATAGTGGATGATATCAGTAATCGCCTACTGTCTGAGTCAACATTGGCAGAGTGTGATGAAAAATCAAGCATCAGATGATTCCGGAGCCCGAACATCTACAGTAACCACTTTTTTTACAGACCAGCTGACCCTGCCCCTTTACCAGAGAGCTATAATATAACAGAATGCGCCCGTCCTCTTCACCTCCGCAACACACCATGGTAGCATTCCTCAGAAGAAAAGGCATGTTCCTCTTTCCTCCTCCTCCTAGTCCTTTTCTTGACCTTGACCAGGATGACTGACCTTCGGGACAGTCGCCATCTCTACCTTGTCCCACGTTAATGACAGCGGCTTCCTCATCTCCTCCTCCCACACCTCTACCTACTGTACTGAGCGCAGATCTTCTGAATGACTTGGTCAGCTCTCTTTTCCTGGATGCTATTAAAGCATCCCTTGCTACCTTGCTGTCTGTCGGTGATTGACAAATAAATGAGAGAAGACTAGAACGGCTGTATTACCCAACACCTTAGCCAGTTGCAACATGTCTCACAGGACCGCTTACATTTTTTTTCTCCTAGCTACTAGAAGCTGGCTGTAGGAGCATGATGCTTTATACAAACGTATTGTATCAATTTCAAGCCGATCTGTGGAATATGCAGGCATTCGCTAATCACAACGATGGCTATCAGTTTTTGTAAGCGGCGATTGACATATTTTCTAAAATGGCGTACCTTTGAAAAATTATTGAAAAAAACTTCGCTCATTTTGCCACAGGGAGCGATTTGAAAGCCTCCGTGGTCGAGAGGTTTGACCATAACCTGAAGACACACGTGTTGGTACATACAAATATGTGACAATCTCTTGTCACTAGGGGGAGCCGAAGGATGGAACAGACACAGAGGGTTGGGAGAGACAGATGGCTTTACTTCGTCAAAACAAAACCAGGGCCCATTGGCCAGCATACAAACATTCAAAACAGTCCTTTAGACTTTTTAGTCGCCGTCTTTACACTGCCTTCACGGGCAGAGCGCGGCCATTGTCTCTTGTGCGTCCCAGGGCCCAGCTTCACTGTGAGGGATTTAAGCACAACGTTAATTGCGGGACAATCAACCAAACCTCTAACAGGTGCGTCTGCCTCCCCGCTGAGCCCCTGTCCCTTCTCCCCGCCCACCACTGTTGCCACAACCACAGACGTATGAAATGACTTAAAAGGGTCGATCACCAAGACTTTGACACAGTACCTTAAGACTTCCATCTGACTCTTGACTGGAAACCCCCACTAAGGATAATCAGGTCTAATTTTGGCATTAATCTCAAAGTATGTCCACACTAAGCCGTTTAAATTTGAAAACGGCGTTTTTGGGTCCAGTGTTTTCGAAAAGCTTGCCGTCCACACTAGACCACCAAAAATGCATACCTCCTTCCATGGGCATGCGCAGACCACTCGGACCGCTCGGCCACCTGGCCATTCCAGCCGAGTGTCCGGCTCACTCACAGCTGGATCAAGTGACAGTCAAGCAGTGAAACGTCATCATTTTCGAAAGTCTCCATTTTTGCCGTCCACACTACAACGGGGGCCGGCGTTCTCAAATTTATCCACTTGGGAGAGCATTTTCGAAAAGCTCCGTATTGGGGGGGTAAAACTGCTGCCCTAGTGTGGACGGGAGGCCAAAACGGAGAGGTAAGTATGCATTTTCAAATGTACCCGGCTTAGTGTGGATGTAGCCTCAGTAAACCACTAGAATTGTTAGGGGCATTGGATGTTGGACTGGGTGAGATCTATCCGCACATTTGTAAGAATATGCTTAAAAGTCTGAATTCTTTGAAGTACGGAATGATGACAAACCAACTCAAACCTGTAATTTTCAAAAACATTTACCATGACATCAGCCGGATATTGCTCGAACTTAACCTGATATTGAGAAAATCACATGTCGATGTCATGTTATCCTACATTTCCAAAAGGGTTCGCTACATTTCCAACCGCCTTGGGCTTACATGTTAGGGTTCAACCCGGGAGAATGGTGTAAAGCAGGCTTTTACACCTATACCGGCATTCCACAATATCAATTAGTGGGCGGCGGCTACTCATGTTTACCAGACCCAAAGATGAATTTTGCTTCATGTGTGCTTCAGACACACGGTTTTAATAAAAAGCTGTGTTTGTAAAAAAAAGTTGACGTCTCACCAACTGTTTGCTTGGGTCGCACTATCGCGTGAAGAAAAATGCTCTCTATCCTCTCAGCAGAGTAACTGAAAAGCATTTGCCCCCAGTAAAACTTGTTTCTCGGCACCTTACAGTGCTATACTCTGCCAAGGCTCTTAGACCCTGCGTCTTTTGTCAGAGCGAGAAATCTTAATCCGTCCTCCTTCTCGCATTGTGATCGAGAATGGTTAAGCTTGTCTGTGAACAGAAGACAAATTCTGAGCAAGCCTTTGCAACCTAATTTTGGTCCGAATTTATCCGTCGGGGAATTTTACAACCTTTTTCTGTCCAAAAGCAGACGTCTCAAAGACATGACTTTGTGTATGAACAGGGATGACTTTGAAGGGGGCTTTTCTCCCTTTATCCCCAGTCTACCTCAGGACGATTAGATGGATAGTGGAGCACTCTCCCCCATGGCTAGCAGGAGCTGCTGTCTGGATTAGCGATGTAGGACGGCTCTCCCTCACACGATGAACATGATAGTTTATGCCTCTTTCGACAGCATTTTAGAAATGAATTCAAAACAGCAGGTGCTGTTGGACTAGTAACTGGACAACAGAGAAGGATGAACACCAATCAGCTCGATACCATCAGTAGATGATGCCTTTTATGGGGTTTGGAGTTGACCTGTTACCTTCCAGAAGAAAAAGAAGAAAAGACGGCAAAGCTTCGTTCTTCAACTCATTTCCTCCAGATTATGATGCTGCACATGATGAAAAAGTATGGGAATAAGGAACTAATGTCAGCTATATCAGCATAAAACTATGTTACTTTGACCAAAAATTTGCCCATGACCCACACACAAATAAATAGCATAAAATTACCGTCCTTGATTACACTGGTAGTTTTGACATTCAGTGAGGTTTGCCAGACTAATGGGTCATGGGTAGGGCTTGTCTAGTCTAGCCCAACCCAGAAGATCATGCCCTACTCAATTTGGCTCTGCATCAAGGAACACTTGGGTTTCTGTTCAAACAATGTGCCACCCCCGAGGAAGCAAACCGGTCCTTAACCTGAAATGTTCTGGGCACTGAGGAGTTATATCAACAATTAAATATGATTATGGTTCTTTTGTGGCATCTTCAAAGCTTTCCAGAAATAAATCTTTTTGAGTGGGAAACGTTTGTTGTGCCAAAGTTCTTATCTGCAGCAAACCCTTGGATTTTTAAAAAGAAAAAAAAAATTGGGGTTAAGACTTCTGTAGTGATGATATTGTGTAAAGGCCTTGGCCAATGCACCATGATCAGATCTGAATAGATAGATAAATAAATAGATAGATAGATAGATACTTTATTGATTCCTGGGGGGAAATTCTTGGGTTGCAGCAGCATAACAGTATCACAAGAATGTACAAAATACAAAGGCAAGGTACAAAATATAAAAAACAAAGGCCTAAAAAACTAAATACTAAAAAAACTACTTATAGATATGCAGAATGAATGAATGAATGGATGGTATACACTCACCGGCCACTTTATTAGGTACACCTGTTCAATTGCTTGTTAACACAAATAGCTCATCAGCCAATCACATGGCCGCAACTCAATGCATTTAGGCATGTAGACGTGGTCAAGACAACTTGCTGAAGTTCAAACCGAGCATCAGAATGGGGAAGAAAGGGGATTTAAGTGACTTTGAACGTGGCATGGTTGTTGGTGCCAGACGGGCTGGTCTGAGTATTTCAGAAACTGCTGATCTACTGGGATTTTCACACACAACCATCTCTAGGGTTTACAGAGAATGGTCCAAAAAAGAGAAAATATCCAGTGAGCGGCAGTTGTGTGGACGAAAATGCCTTGTTGATGTCAGAGGTCAGAGGAGAATGGGCTGACTGGTTCGAGATGATAGAAAGGCAACAGTAACTCAAATAACCACTCGTTACAACCAAGGTATGCAGAATACCATCTCTGAACGCACAACACGTCGAACCTTGAAGCAGATGGGCTACAGCAGCAGAGGACCACACCGGGTGCCACTCCTGT
>OOFE01045789.1:0-11022 GCA_900323365.1 Monocentris japonica | reverse complement strand
AATTAATAATATTATTATAAAAATAAGAAGAAGAAATTGGATTTATTATCAAAATAAAATAAAAATATTAGTACAGTATTATTGAAATTCAAAATAAAAGCTGACACAGCAGCTCACTCATCTTCAAAAGGTTATTACCGGGTCACAAGGAGTCAACCAGTTACCATTTGTGATCTTTTTTTAATAATCATAAATGAATGCTTTTCTGAAAATCTTAACTGATTGTTGTTTGTATTGGCGGCTGTTTGCCTCATGACGATCACCAACTATAGTTTACGCGTCGCGTCGCTGCTTTGAAGCCTCAGGTTGGCTCTGAGTGCACAACTAATATTGAATTTCAACAATGTATGTATTGAATTGATGTATGTGAGACAGTTTGACACAACACAGTCAGACTATTTTTACGACAGTGTGCTAAACTAGTTTCTCACCTATCCAGAGCCCCCACTTCCTGTGAAGCCTCTGGGGGATCAGTAGTTTCCTGTGTCCTCATTAAGCGTTGCTGCTTCTCACTTTGGTCTTCCACTCCAGCTATCGGGTCCATCAGCACATACAAATCCTGTGTTAGGGTGGTTGAAACAGCGTTGGGTCCATTAGCTCGAAAGGAAGGCTCTGGCACAGTGACTGCTGCCACCCCAGAGGGCTCTTCCAAAGCTCTACTGGTTTCCAAAGCGTCCTCACATCTCAACGGTGCCTCTTGACTCCTCAAGGACTTGCCTGAAGGAGTCCTTGGGCCTGGAAAGCCTCTATGGGATGCTAGAGTATCTGAGGTTGGAGGTGGAGAGCGGGTGGGCATCGGGGTTGCTGGCAGTGGCCTGGCCTGTACAGTGACGGGTAGCGGCCTATCCAGACTGGGCAGGATGGAGCTGGACAGGGCACCTAGAAGGGGGGAGTCCCGGACGTGTTCCCCCGCCTGGCACTGGCTCTGCCCACCCTCAGCTTTGCCACCCCCCTTCTTCTTCAGCCCCTTACAGCTCCTCTGTCTTTCCTTGCGAGGCACAGTGCCCACATGTGTGTACATATCACTGGAGCGGGCGTAGCCAGGGTTATGGGGGCAGGACTCCATGTCGTCCACCGACTGCTCACCCACTGCGCTGGCACTACAGTTCCCATCATGCTTTGGGGCTGTCTTGTGGTTAGTCTTGTCTGAAGGACGACGGGCGGAGAGATTGGTGAGGCTTCCAAACCATTTCAAACCTGAGAAGTTGAAGACTGTTATTTGGTGCCACAGCAAATAGCTCCCCAATCAGGCCATTTTTCAACACTATTAAAAAGAGGTCATGTTACAGGAATTTGATTTTTCATGTGTTAATGACGATTTGAACAACCTTGTTTCAAAATGACATTTGAAAAAAAGACATCTACTCGTTCAAAATGATTGACAGCACCATATTAAAACACATTCTGGTACTTTTAAAGGACAACAGGTAAATTAGGGTCTTGCTTGACAAAATGAAGATGCTTTTATATTTATATTTTTAAGATTTTTGAATGATGAACTTCACTAACGACTTTCCAAACTGGACCTCGGATCTTAACATGCTTTAATAAGCTACCAGAGCTCTTTAAAGACGAACAAGTTAAATTAGAATTAGAGTTAGATTTATAATTCTTACATTTTCAGAAATCCATTCATGTTCATTGGTAGTTTCTGATTATCTTAAGCTAGCTCAGCACAACCAGGTGTGATCTGGGTTGACAGGCTACAAGTCCTTCCAATTAGGCAGGCTAGCCACGTACCCTGAGACGTCGTGGTACATTTGAAAACAAATTCAAGAAAAACACCTTTGAATCGCCAGTGGACCAAAGACTGCAAACATTTAATTTTCACTTTGTCTTGTGAAAAAGGAGCATGTTTTCTTTGGGTTCAAGTCATCCATGGAATGTTATTGTACCCTAATCTGGTAAAATTCTCACCGGTTTCTATTCTGAACTGTGACCTGAGCTCTCTGGGATGTTTGATTATGTTTCTGCCCCAGGGACCTATTACAGGCTGCAAAACAGACAGATATTTATTTCCTGGGCTAAATATAGAGGAATCATTTTGAGAGAGAGAACGAAGAGAGATGGCGTAGGCGCCGATGCGATGGAGAGGTGCACAGGTTTTCTTATTCCTAGTCAGTTACTTGCATGTTGAATGTGATAATCTGGATCCTGTTAAGGTATGTTTCTATTTTAGGTTGTTATGTAACAGCTAGCAAATATCACTGCTGCTGTGGAAAAGACTCCAATTTTGGTGACTTTCACTGAAAGTTTTCATGGATCTTTATATATAGAGAGAGTTTCATGACCATACAGGGCCCATGAACACCATTATAAAACCAATCTTAAGATTTCATGCTTGGTTGTCATGTTTTTCTGACTCTTTGAAGGTACAGGATTTTTTTTTTCATCTGACATCAGCTATACATTCTCATTCTACTTATCAGTGCTTAAAAGGGTACTTTACCAAAAACATAGCTGATTTATTACACACCCCATCACATCACATGTCATAAAATTGGAAGCAATCTGGTGCTAATTTTTATAATAATAATAATACTAATAATACTACTACTACGACTACTACTACTACTACTACTACTACTAATAATAATAATAATAATAATAACTATTTGTATAGCGCTTTTTAGACACAAAGTTCAAGTGCTTCACAATAATGAAAATAAAATAATACAGATAGGATTAAACAATAAAACATGAAAGGATCAAAAGAACAATAAATTAATAAATAATTTAAAAGGAGTAAAAGAGCAGCAACATAGAGCAGTAAAAAGAGCACAGAAGGAGCCAACAGACTACTTAAAAGCCAGTTTAAATAAGTGTGTTTTTATGCTCTTTTTAAGGTATCAATTAAATCAATTGCTCTCAGGTTTTCTGGAAGAAAGTTCCAGAGTTTAGGTCCATAGTGGCTGAAGGATGATTCTCCACTAATCGGACATGTTTTGGGAATATACAGTAGATTGCTGTTTGCTGACCTGAGGGATCTATTTGGAGTATATCTGACAATCGTGTCACCAATATAGGCAGGGGCAAGGTTATGAAGGCACTTAAACACTAGAATGAGAATATTGAAAGCCCATTCTAAAAGCTATTGTCAGCCAGGGAAGCATTTTAAATACTGGGGTGATGTGCTCTCTCATTCTTGTACCCTGGCGGCGGCATTTTGGACTTGTTATAGAGCTGCTATGGAGTTTTTAGGTAGACCACACAGAAGAGAGTTACAGTAGTCAAGTCTTGATGACACAAAGGCATGGACAAGTTTCTCACAGTCAGCTGGGGAGAGCATCCCACACACTTTGGAGATGTTACGCAGGTGATAGTGTGCTGTTGTACAGATATTACCGATGTGGTGAGATCACTATCAAAGCTGACTCCAAGATTCTTGACATGTTTTTTATGATTTAGAGACAGAGAGTCGAGATGAAGCAATACGTTCTGCCTCTGTGTTTCATTTACAATAACTTGTCTTTGTTTAGTTGTAGGACGTTCTGAGAGTAATTTCATCGACACATAATAAGGTAATTGATTTTTTGCCATCTGGCCCAAGCGACATATAAATCTGTGTGTCATCATCGTATTGATGAAAGGAGATATTGTATTTATTAATAATGTCAGCAAGTGGAAGCATGTACAAATTGAATAGAAGGGGACCTAAAACTGAGCCAGTTTAGGACCGAGCCAGAGAGGCCAATCCAGTTGTGTAACCTGTATGTGCAATATGGCAGTAATACCTGAGAGGGTGATTTTTACTGTGATTATGGGTATGATGGTGATTCAACAGGTACCAGTATCATCAGCATCACCAAAGCACCTGTAGTCACAGTAAAGAAGGTCCTCAAGAGCATCATGACTTGACATACATAAGAATTAAAAATAGGAGAAAACAAGCTAATTAGCTAACTAGCACCCTGGTTACCACAAGAGTTAGAGTAGCAAATAGCCTAATAAAGCAGCATAGCATAGCAAAGCATAAAGCAAAGCATAGCATAAAGCAGCTAGCTGAGCCTTATGGGAATTTGCTTTATTCATATTTGTTTATTTGGATCCCTGCTAGCTGACGCAGTGGCGACAGGCTAGTCTTCATCTATATAAAACTAGAAAAATAGTTAAAACTTTGGTAAAAAATAGGATGTAAACTCAAGCAAACCCATTTTTGGACCAAAAAAATGAAAATATACAGCAAAATGATCCTTTGATATTGTGAATATGAGCAGAGCTAGAGGTCACATTACCTGCAAAGGTCCAAATTAAAGACTACAGCAACTGGACTGAAGATAAGACCTGCTCACACCAGTGGTTCACCTATTCATAACTACCACTGCTACTATTTCATAAACTAGTTGTTGGCTACAAAAAAACAACTAGGTTGAATTCTTAATAACCATATGCTAACATTATGGTTTGTATTGTTGGTGATGTTTCATTGACCGTTGATTTGTTTCTGTTAGCTGTCTGCTCAAGAACGTGGGCGTAGCTTTACACAGCGTAAAGTTTCACTGGTTAAAACTGCTAGTAACTATTTAACTAGTTGTCGGCTATGACAAACCAGACTAACTTATTGTCAACATGAGCAGCCTTTATCTTTACTATTAGTAATATGCTAACATTATGGTTCATAGAGTCATTTCATTGACAGTCTAATTGTTTGTTATGTTAGCTGTGTCTGCTCGCTAATGCTAGCAAAACTTTACGTAGTGTAAAGTTAAGCTGCCTACTGTTCAAACTAGTTGTCAAGTTTACACAATTAGAGCTAGCTTGTTTGGAGATAAATGTTGCTGCAGCTTTTGATTTGGACTGTCTTGGGTGGACATTTTTATCCAGCGGGCCATCCATGGATGGTACCATTGGGAATTGAACCCCTACCCCTGAATTTTTGGTGTTAGTGCCTTGCTCTACCCATTGAGCTACACAGGCCCTAACTGTGGCAATGTAATGCCTTGCTCTACCCATTTTGCTGCAGGGCCACAAAGACGCAGACACATCTTAAACTGCTGACTCTTTCGTAGACATTTGCTGTATTTTCTCAGTTCAACATTGTATTTCATCACATCCAAACAGACTTCAGTTCAGGTGCACTAGAGTTTTTAACTTCATCTCAAGTTTTAATAAAGCAAATCCAGCACCACATAGTGATTTAGTAAAGTTTCAGTAGGTTGAACTGACTGAATGCAGGGTCTTCAGTACTATGGGTGAAATATCCCTTTAGATAGCGAAGAAACTGCCAAGTTAAATAGCAGTAGAGGAGATAAATAGTTAGCTGTTATCGTTTTAGCTAACATTTGCTGTCTTTTCTTAGTTCAACATTGTATTTCACTCTGAACTCAACTGGGTTGCTTCCATTAAAACCAAACAATGAGCCATCTATGCTTCACTTACAATAGACCAAAAACCTATTTGTAAGTGGAACAGTGAACAAAGAGCTAACACACACACACACATGCACTGACACACTCACATACACAGTAAAACAAGCATCAATAGCTCACATTCTTCTTTTATAGAAAAACACAAAGAAACTTGCATCAGCCCCTACCCATGAGTCATCATACTACACTATTTCTGTCTAACAGAACTCCAATATGGAGGATGCAGTCTGTAAAAGTGTTATTTTGTCCACAGATAACTCCATTTACACAATATGCTTTAGAAAGTAGAATTGTTTGCTCTAATTTTGTAGGAGAATACAACTTACTCAGCTTTTGTTTGTTCATGGTTCAGAGACAGGTGATTACTCTGATGATCCCCGATATTCACACATCTAAAATGGACAAGTATATCTGCCTCCTTCAACAAGCACTTGCCCCTGCAGTGTAGTAATGTCATGAGCAGCATGGTTCTACCCAATACAGTGAATCTACTTCCTGTCTTCTGAACAGAGCGGAAGTGGGGGGTGAATTTCAGAGTATTCCACATTGGCTTTCTGCAATCTAGTCATATTCTGATGTCACACTGGAAACCTGTATCAGCAAGGGTGATCTCAAAAGGATTTGGCCAAGATGATGTTTCACAGCGTTGGATTTGATGTTGCTTCATATTTCCAGTGTTAAGTCAGAAAAAGGAAGCTTTGCTCATGATCAAACTTTCCCCCTTTCTCCAAGAGAATAAGGATGCCGAAATCACCACTGTTCTCAATGCATCATAAATAGACCACAACACTGAGACACAAAGAGACATAATGACAAGTCAGAGAGTTTCACAATAGGGGAGAGCAGGGTCAAATGAGCCACTTTTTACATTTTGTGCATAGGGTTGTTAGGCATTCATAACAATTAATATATTTTCTGTGTCTAATACAGTTTTAGAAGTATGGCCCTTTAAAAAAGTTGGTGTTTTATTTGCCACAACTTGCCCCAGGGTAAGTTGATTATAAGGATGGGGGGAAAGTTGAGCCCTATGGGGGTAAAATGAGCCACTCCTCCAAACCTTAGCACAGAAAGCATCATGAAATAACATAACTTGTTTTATTTCAACAAAGTAACAAAAATCCCACAATGTAAAACCTTTTTTTTGTCCTTTTCACTAGGAAAGCCACAAGTTGTCCTCCACTGCTTTCTCTGCTGTGTCTCCCCTAATGTGTTTCCCTTTCTACTTTCCCACTGTCTACATGAAGGATAAATATACCTAAAGCAAGTGGACTTTTCTTTTAAAGAGAAAGAAATGCTAAAAGAAAACATTTAGCCGCAGAGGGAGGACATTTATCACTTTCCCGGCTCTGTGTTGAGGGAGGAGAGGCATCTTGCGACACTTCCTGCCAACACTTCCTGGCAAAAACTACCACAGAAACCAACTAATCAGATTGTTACATTTAACCTTTACCTAGCCAGGTTGTTCCACTAGGATTAAAAATCTCATTCTCAGGAGAGACCTGGCAAGGAAAACAGCATCATGGCATAAAAGCTGCAGACAAACAACATACAACAATGAACATACAACAAAACACAAATAAAATCACACAAGTGCATGTTGAAAATTCACTGTATGAGTGCTCCAGAGGCAGCAGTCCACCAGCAGCAGGAACCAGGCCGATATGGTTTAAATCTTAAACAGACAGGTAAACATGTCGTCCCCCATGAGTGATGCAGGCACCCTTTGGACCAATCAGTAACAAGATGCATCATCATCATGGGCCAGTCAGTAACAGGAAGCATCATCCCTCCGAGTTTCATCAAAATCAGACCGGTGATGAGGCAGTTATGGGCTTTTAAATGTTGAAATGTTGCCCTTTAGTTCTAGCACCCCCATCAGGCCAATCAGTGTAGTTTGGTAATGTTTTTCTCATCTTAAATTTCATTTACATTCCCCTGGTGTGTTGCACCTGTTCGACATCTTTGCACATTGTTTGTATATGTTCTTGTTATGCAATAAAATAAGAAAATAAATAAATAATAAAGGGTGTGTGGTGTTCCAAGCCTTCATTGAAAGTTTCAACACACACAGACAGCTCCTTATTGAGTTTGCCTCAGGATCCTTCATAGTGGCTTCATATGTGTCAGCCCAGCTGGGCAACCAGAATATTGACTGGGCTTTATTATGTGGTCTGAACAAGGACGACTCAGAGCTGGACCAGATGAATGGAGACTGTACCAAGCAAGCCATGTCACAGTGTTACCAGGGTGCCTGCAGGTCTGAAAATGTCTCCTCAACTCAAGGCCTTAAATGGTCTTCAATACAATTAAATATAGCATTCAATTCAGTTTTAGAGGTCTTAAAAAGGTTTTTGGTATGTTGTTCTCCCATTGAGAAATGGGTCTAGTCATGCAGACCATATTCTGATAGTCTACAGTTGTTTTCATTTTCACCTTTTTTCAAATGTGAAATTGGTTTTATATTTCATTCTAACTTTTCATTCTAAAAGTGGCATAGGAATCTTACTTAGGCAGATTTGATCCATATAAGTTAGTAATCCATATTTTCCCCACATTTCTAACCAATACAGTCTAATACCAGTATACACTTAAATAACCCCACAATTGTTTACATTCTAAGTAATTGCTTTTTTTTTTTTTACTGTTTTTATTGCCCATTTTATATTCTTTTTGTGCACTTATATTCTATATTATTTGTTTCCTGCTGAATTCATTTTGCTGCTGCAACAACCTATTTTCCCCGCAGGGGTCAATGACATTTCATCTTATCTTATCTAATGTTTGTCTGAGGGGATGACTGTCTGGTTCTTGTCAATAAACCGAGTCAAATAATCCTCTAGACATCTTCTAATAGCAATTAAATGACTAAAAATATATTTTGTTATGTATCATCACATAAATTGTGATAATATGATGTATTGCTTGAAGAGTTAGTTTCAAAAGTTTGGAACATTTATTTAATGTCTTATTTTCAACAATAAGACGTTATAATAACAATGATGATAATGATAATAATAAAGTCCCAAACATTGAAGCTGGAGTTTACGAGGAGACCTTAAAGGCTGCACTAGTTCATGGCGTGACGTCTTCCTTGGCAACAACGTGTGTTTTGGTTTCTCAGATGGGAAACTTTCTCTGTAAAAATGCCCAGAAATAAGGACAAGAAAAGTGGAGACAAAAAAGATGCAGACAGAAAATCAAAGACCAGAGAAAGCTCGGAGCCTCACGACGCTTCAGCCGGTAAAGAGTTTTACTGGGCGCAAATCCGACATTTAGAGGAGCAGTTGGAGAGGTGAGGAAGCAACCCGGTACAGTCTGTTCAAACACGGGGGGTACTGTCCTTCCACATGACAATAAATCACTGACATTTCTCAATCAAGTTTATTTTATTTTTGTTGAAATTCCATATCCACCAATCTAAGTAGACTCTGTCCACCAAACCGAACTTTATTCAAGGTTCCCTGGTCAGATTCTCTGGGGAAGTCAGGGAATATCAGGGAACACAGGGAACACTTTACAGGCATATAGCAGAATGTGTTTCACAACTTGTTTCACACATAGCTGGTGGTTTTCAGCTCAAGTGAAACCAGACTGTTAGGAAAATAATATTTTCAAAAAAACAAGAAGGAATGACATTTTTAGGTCATGGAAGTACTTCAGAGTTAAAGTCATGTAATTTTTACACAGCTCTATTGAACTCTGGTTACTTTATTTGAAAAACCAGTGAATCCATATTTGTTCCGGTTTGTGTTGTAGTACTTCTATTCTACATGCTTGCACATTGTATGTACTGTTGTTATGCAATAAAAAAGATGTTATATATGTTATATACCTATATAGTGGGCCAAGCCTCAAAAACAGATCATTCATTGATCAGTCGTTGATCCCTGCTCGTGTTTGATTGATTTTTTTTCTTTTGTATTTTATTTAAAAAAACGAAAGCCTGTTTGTCTACTACCTTGATTCCAACAAGCAGCAGTCACCCTGCTGAAAATGCACAGAAATACATTACTTTCTGTAACAGCTGTGCTGCACAGCTATCGTTTTACTGCATGGAGGCACTTTGCACACCTATCAATTTACACGAATCACAAGAGAATAATTTGCTTTCCTCATCTCTGTTCAAACTCCAGATATCAGCGAAAATGTGACGAGTTGGAGGTGCAGAGTGAGGACTTCACCTCTCTGTACAGCACGCTGGAGAAGGAGAAGAAAGACGTGGTGGAGTACTTGAAGTTCTGCCTGGCGCAGAAGGAGGAGCAGCTGAGCGAGCTGACGGAGCGCCTGGTGGGTCTGCAGCAGGCCAAGGACCTGGACAAGGACTCCCTGGAGCTGCAGCTCAGCCAACTGAGGCAGGAGTTTCAGGAGAGGAACGATAAGCTCACCTCAGAGAATATGGCGCTTGGTGAGAGGGTGGTGGGACTTGGTGCTGAGTAGCTGGATGGGTAGAGCAAGGCACTGTCACAGCCAGGGTTAGGGGTTCCATTCCCCAGCAGTTAAAGGTGCTACATTTAGCATTTTAACATCAATAAATCTTTACTAGACTGTTGTCGTGAAGACTGGCAGCCTTACACTGCATTTAGAGTTTTAGTTCTACAAACATTTCTCAGAGTCAGAGCTGCTCTGGAGGCTGAAATAATCTCATTGGTTGAGGTAAAACTCAGTGGGCGGAGTCAAAGAACCATTTTTTTCAGGTTGAAAGTTAGCTAACTGGCAAACTTGAATGGTTAAGAAGTAACTTGATCAACATATCAATAAATATATAAAGGGCAATGACTTTTCTTTTAATTCATTCATCACCATGGCATTCATGATGTTGGAAGGTCAGCAGGCTAGCTAACTAGCTTACCTAGCTAGTTATAGGCTGGTATGGCTAGTTTGAACCTGGAAGGCCAGCTAGGCTAACTAGCTAACTTAGATAACTTGGTTATCGAGGTTCCTCTCCTCTCCTCTCCTCTCCACTCCTCTCCAGCGGGGAAGCTGTCTGATCTTGAGGAGTTTCTGGAGCAGAAGAAGAGGATGGTCGCTGACATGGAGTCTCTGAAGGAGCAGCTGGCCAATCAGAAGGAGGAGCACAAGGGCGCTATCTACAGCCTGGAGAAGAAAGCAGTGCTGGACAACGACAGGTCGGGTCTGAATCAGTCACCTGCTTTACAGTCTCTATCAAGTCCAGTCTCCAGACCACGTTCTGACGTCTTGGACTCGTCTCTGACTATGTATTTCTGACTATGTACAAATTGACACAATGAAGAATTGTAGTGATGTTTGGTTTATATCTACAATTCAAGGGATTTCAGCCTGTGTACGTAACGGTGTTGAAGGGTTCAGTCCAGAGCTGCTGTAGACAGATCTACATTTCTGTTGTCCTTAAGAAACTCCTTAATCATTATTTTTACATTTGGGGGGAAAAAACAAAATGAAAAATTATTTGTTTTAGTTGGGACAACGAACAGAAAAAAATACATGATAGTCAAAAAATGTGAGTTAGGCTATTATCAATACATAATAAGCTTTTATTCAATATACAGTACTGTGTAAAAGTCTAAGCCACCCTAGATGTTTTTATGTACATTTGGTCATAGATGTTTATTTTTTGTTTTACATTACTGCTCTTTATAGTATTTTTTTATATTTATATTTATTATTATTTATT
>OOFE01045787.1:0-12745 GCA_900323365.1 Monocentris japonica | reverse complement strand
GTGTGTAGGCATCGTGCACATGTATCTGCACCCATGCCTGTGAAGTGGCGACAGAGTGCTGAGCAGTAAAACTGTCGTCTGTAAATCAAGCCGTGTGCCTGGTGACTACCGCTGCCACAGTCCTGATTTACTCCCACCACACCAACCCCCCACCCCCAGGGAACCACCTCAGGCTCCAGAATTATCAATGAGGGCCACATCAAAACACATATTTGCTCTGGTGCCGTAGGAATTCCTTATCAAACCATATTTTACCCACAGGGATTAGACCCTGACCTAGGCCTAAAAATTCAAGCTTGGCCTGGCCCTAGCTCAAAAAAGATTCTGTCCAAGTCTTATCCAAGCTCAAGGGCAATGGCGTTTTGTGAGCACATCAGGTTCTGAACCATACCTGGGCGAGAAAGTGAGAAATTTAGTTCGACCTGACTGCACCTCATCAGTTCCAGTCAGGCCCTGTCGGGTTTGAGTATAAATGTCAAGCTCTGCTGAATATTTCTGTGAGTGTTTCTGGAGTGTTCAGAGTGCGCTGTCCTGCTGTAAGGGTTGAGTATGGAAACATGTTCTCTTTCTCTCTCTGTGCTACTTCGGATTGGGAGGAGGATGGAAGCAATTACCAGCGCCAGCAGCTGAGAGAGGGCCGGGCTTCTGCACATCAATCAGAATTACTCCACTGCCACCGTGCGAGGGAAAGCGTGTGAAAGAGCACCTCCCAGTGGTGACATGCTTCGTAACACCCAGGCAGTTAGGACACCACAATCGCAGTCTCCTCAAGGGTCTTAAATCTGAATAGAAGGCTTTTTTCTCCCCTAAATTAATTTTCACCGCCTAATTACTACGTTCATTACCAGGGTGCAAGAATGTCAAGAAACCACTGTCCTCCTTTAATTTCCATGGCTGAATGTGAAATGAGTCGGAAAAAGAGGCAAAGCTTCTGCTGCTTGTCATTTGGTTCATGTTGAACTGCAAAGCAGAAGCAATTTAGGTTAATGTGGAATGAGGAGGAGGGGAGAGGTTCAAAAACTAAGGGTAATTTGGTGTGTCAAATTGTTGAGTCATCTTTTCTTCTGAGTCTGATTGACAAAGCAGACTCAGCCGTTAGCCGTTAGCGGAGCAGGGAGCCTGTTTGTACAAAAATTTGACTTTCTGGCACTCTCTCACACTCTCATGTTCTCTCTCGTTCACTTCTTCTCTGTGTTTCTGCCTTTGTTGTGTAGTTCTCCCGTCTTTAGCTAATTACAGTTCTACTGAGCCTGAGTGTGTCAACTGTGACATTTTCACTGTTGGCTTTGCAACATTAGTGTCGCACTTCCATTATGTCCACATTAGGGACATCTCACATTAGCCAAACTCTCCTCTGGCTGCACTTAACAGCAAGAGAGGGAACTAAAAAAAAATCAAAGGCTTTTTGACAGCCAAATGCTTTCAAAACGTTGTATCTCCTCTGAATTCTGCATTGGTACTTCATTTAATGTCCCTAAAATTGCACTGCCGAAAGGTGAGGGGGAACAATCATCCTTCCCTGATTAGTTCTCTGCTCTTGGAGCATGGTTACCTAAGCGCCCTCACCTCTCATGCATACTAAACCCATGAAAATCACAACAGCCAAACTTTTCTGCTTTTTTACTTTGTCTCTTAGGTAGAATGAGTGAAAATAAAAGTTTGTTTTTTGCAGTTTTGGGCATGTCGTCTGTAGAGAATTGGAGCGAGGCAAGGGTGTGCGCTGTCATATTCAGGTCGTATTTCAAGGCCAAATTGGAGCAAGATGTAAGGGAGAGAGCAGGGACAGTCTCTCCTGTGCCAAATGACTGTGAGATATGAGTCACCCTTTAAGGTAAACAAATGGGCCTGATTGTACATGGGATAAATGGATTTGAGGATCTCTGTTATCCAGGTGATGACAAGAGACAGTGAACTGCAACAGCATCAAGGCCACTGCTCTCTGAATTGTGCATTACTTTTATTTGGTCTTAGTTATGCTGTTGTGCATTGTTGTAGTATTATTTGGTTGTGATATAGAGGACTGAAGGCCTTCATGCTTTAAGTAAAGTGTATGTTGTTACCTGCATAAGGGCGAATGCTGCATACCACAGCCTAAAGGAAAACTCAGACTGAAGCTGACCCTCCATGTGTGGGTTGGCAGAAAAAACAAAAACAGCACCAACTCTGGATTACTTAAAGGCCATCAACCTTGTTGACCGTCCACACATCAGTCCAGTTTCTCTGGTCGCTCAGCTTTATTGGAAATTAATGGACTTCCGGTGACTTATTGATTGTGTTTCCTGCTGTGTGACCACAGCATCTTCAATGGTGCAATGCATTCACGCTAAGAATCACATCAAAGGAATTCTGTGTATGAAAGAGGAATTGCCACCAATTTGGAGTATAGAGGAGAACAGTATAACATAATGGAAATGGAAAATAACTGCCTTCAACGGCAACTATGATTACTCTAAAAGCATGCTGCCTCGTGTACTATACAGCTGGTTAAGGGGAGTGGAGAAAGCAAGGTAGATACAGCTGTAGGTAAGTGTAACTCTCAGTCATCCACTTTTTTTTGGGAGTACTTAGCAACCTTGGAAATAATGTATTTACTACTGACATGCTATCAACTCTGTTCAGTGAGAAATCATATCACAACCATACACCTTTTCAGTGAGCATTTGCATTTCAATTGCTTTCCTTTCCATTTTGCATCTCTTATAGTGTGCTCTTAAGCATCACACAACAGTCATAAAAGTGGTTTGAATGAGCCGCTTATCCTGTTTTTATTATCTCCCTCTCAATATATCTCAATATATATTTCCCACAACTTATCTCTAGGAATAACAACTTCTGAAACAAAGGCCTTCTTCAGGGTTGAGAGATGATAAAATGTGTTTTTTATTCACCGTCAACATGATTCATACTGTTGTTCTTTACCACCTTCGTGAATAATACCTCCTGGTACTAAAAGTTTCCTGTGTTGTGTTGCTGTAAGGCTCTGATCACAGTCAATGAAATAACAGATCTGTCTTGCTGCTTCCTTAAGGGCAAGTGTGAAAGGAGAGGGACTGTGAGAGGGAGAAAGAGCAGGAGAGAGAGAGACAGAGAGAGACAAGGGCCTATATCGCTGACTCAGACACTGGGAAACGACCCGCGTCAGCTTGGCAAGGTCTTCTCGCTTAGCATACACGCATCTGACATCGAATGGCGCTCTGGGAAATGTCCGTGGTCAGTCTCACTCATTCTCACAAGAGCCAGCGGAGGGGACTATAAATGTGAATCAGCTAGTAAAGAGCTGTTCATCCCCCAGTGATACCAAAGGCCTAAAAATTGTGTCACCACAAGCAGAGGCTGTTTTTAAGGTTCTCGAAGCAAAAGAGGCACCAAAAAAAGACCAAATACATACTAACCAGGTAGTGTCTGTTCAGCTGAACAACACAATATGGTCTTACCAAGGACGAAGACTGTGAAGGCTAATATTGGCTTGCACTGGAAAGCTGAGCAATTCAACTTATAAATTAACACATAAGTTCTCTGTGATATGAAAATTAGCTACGTTATTCAGGAAAATATGACAAATGGTTTGGATTGTTGATGTGGACCTCATGCTGAGTTGACACCGTTAACTGAGCTTCATGATGTGCAGCAACGCTTTTATGTATCTATAAACCGATGCAATGGGGTCAGGAGGGACTTGCTTATGATGCTTGTAGGCATCACAGACCATAAGGGGGTGTACATATATTATCCTACATTTATCGGTCTCCAAATGCAGCTTAACAATGGAGGCTGATCTAAAGACGTAAGAACAGTACACAAGATCAATTTTTAATGCTGTTGTGGTTAAAAACAAATCGGGATATACAGTATATGTACTCTTTGGCGGTGTATGCACAGGAGACAGAAAAACAGAGAAGGCAATGTAAGGATGAGGTTGAACGAGGACCAGAGATAAAGGGCCGTTCAAAGAGGTCTGTCCGTGTGTGTGTTTGTCTGAACACACCCACCACCGGCATTTCCAAACAGACTAGATGTACAAGCAGTAATATCCTGAGGTAGAGACAGAATCTTTTGTTCCACCCATTAGCAGCTTCACAGAAAAGAAGCAAAGCAGGAGATTAAGAACAACCCTACTCTCACTCTAAGAGAATCTTTGATGAGCACTCTTTTCATATACATGTATTTTTGAGGCTATAGTAATACATGAGATATCAAATGGAATGTGTTTCTGTGATGCAGTTGATCCAACAAGAGCATCTGCCAGTGCTTATAATTAAACAAGATTAGATACGGAAACAAGCAGAGATATGAACCTGCATCATTCATGTCCTCCAAAAATCAAAAACTTTTTCCCCTTTGATTTCTGGTATTATCCCTGCAGAAAATGTGACCCTGGAACAAATCCAAACCCCCGAAAATCCATTGTGAAATGTCAAAAAATGCATAGCATCAATGGGAAAGTGAACCCATTTTTCTCTCAGCCCCTCAGAATTTGACTTTTGGGAACACAAGGTGTTAACAGGAGACTGAGGATATCAATGGCTTTGAAGCAACTCCAGGAATACAAAACAATGAACATTATACACCTTAAATGGAATATCCTCAGATAATAATTACCCTGATTGCATTAGATGTGACCAAGGGCTACTTGTGCACAACAGGAAGCTCTGAGTATAACAAAGCAATGTGTTCCTGGTTAGCCACAAAGGACATGTTTATTTTAGTTCTCCCAAGCCAACACCAGCTGTCTCTCTCAGTTCTTGTTGTATTCTTTCCTCTCTGGCCTCAATCTCTCTGCCTCTCACTCTCCACTATTTCTCCTATGTTTCTTATAATTAATAGATTAATATTTCAGCAGGGTGCAAAAGAATGAACACTCATTAGCGGAAGGGGAGTCGCATTAAATTCTATTTCCATTATTGTTTATGCATTGAATGGTGATACAGTTTTTGAAAATGCTTTTGAATGTCTTTACTAAACTTTGAGGAGAGTGAATGGTTATTGAATATAATTGCATGGGGAGGGGAGGCAGAGTTGATTATCATCAGCATAAGAAGGAATAGGAAGATAGATAGATCCAGCCTTGGTTTGATTAAATTCTATTTCCATTTGCATAATGTGCAACGGAGCATCCATCAATTCCACTCTGTGGGTTTGGCTATAAAGGCATAGCTCAGAGCTCGATCAAGGGCACATATTCTGCACTCGCATTCACATGCACGTGAACCTGAAATACTGTATTGCATGGACAAACTAATCTCAAGTGGGAGTTGAGCTTCTCTCAAGAGGCATAATTAGAGGGACATTTTTTGATGATGTGAGATGCTTCCAGGCGGATTTTCACTGCAGAGTATATGGAATTCGCTGTACATTACATGGACATCTAATCCATAGGCACACTAAGCCAGGAATTAGCGTGCATGATTAACGTTTTAAGCCAGCTATTAGAAGAGAATAATACTGCAATCCACCTAAAAAGGCTTGCAGTGCCTTTGACTGCCCTATAGCCTGTATGAACTATTGCTATCACCAGTAGTGGAAGAAATCTTTTTTTTTTTTTAGCAAAAGTAGAAAACTCCTTGTGGGCTGATACAACACTCAACAATAGTTATACATCTGGGAGCTGCCCAGTACTATCAGTCTTCTACTGCCGGCCACTGAACAGCTCCTTAGGAGCAAATGTGAATTATTGATGGTAGCTGTTGATAGAGGGAAGAGTGTTTCTCATTCACTTCCCCCTCTCAGTCAACCAGATGGTGTAGGATTTGAACGGACCACTTTCCTCCACCATGTAGAAGGATTTAATCATAAATGTATGAAATTAAAAGTATCAAACGTCAAGGTTCATTCAGTATTAAGGGCTCATATCTTAATCTTCATTCCATTAACCTCTATGGATCATGCTTACATTGTTGGGAGTTCATTTATGCTTTCTGTTTGATTCTCCTTAAAGATCGCAGGATAAAACTCAAAGATTTTTAAGAACCAATTACATTTTGTATGCAAAACTTACAGTATCAGTTCTTACCTTTTATTATTGCCAATGGGTTTCATTCACTCACACACAAACAAAATACTTTTAAAACAAAACACTTTTCATTTCTAGATGTTTAATATAGGTACAGAAAAATGACTGTCCATGGAATTTTCTTTCTTCAACCATGTCAGGCAATAATTTTGTCATTTTTTGGACCTTGAGAACTTGCAACTTAAAACTCATGAAATAACAGAAAAAAAAATCATGAGTAATTTTAGGAAAATATGTTTTGAATAATAACAAAAAAGTAATTTAACATGGAATTCCCCTTTAATCTCTTCTCAAACACGTACACATGCACAGCCTTACAACCCCACTGACCCCCTCCCCAATATTCTTGAGATTCTTTCAATCCCTCCAGGAGGAGCGTTAAGGCCTTCAGCCTGTCTCTTTAAGAATTCATCCCCTGGCCTCCATGTTCCTTGAGCCTCTCTGAGCTTGTCTTGTAGAGGCCCTGTTCCTGCATCAGTATTCCACAGATAAAGCTCGATCTCCCTCTTGCTGTATGACTGTGTTCCTATGCAGGGAATAAGATCTGATGTGGCTGTCTGCAGGTAGACCAGCAGTTCCCCAGAGCCTGGCCACCAGAGCACAGTTTAGCCTTGACTCCTAGCATTGGATGGATTCGAAAAGGAGGGGAGTGGGTGGCGTAGACAGACAGGTGATTACGACACTGTTTGGATCCAGACACAAAAACACAAACGCGCGCACACTGGAACAGGCAAACACACACAATGCAGACACATTTGGATACAGTTCATCCATCAGCACACACGTGAGGAGAAAGTACCAGTTCAAGGGTTTTGCTAAAGGACACCGTACGGCAATGTACTGTAAAAAATAAAAGAAACACTGGCCAGACCATTGCAATCCATAAGTCATGGGCTATAATTGCCCATAAAGACACTATAGTGTCAACCCATAGAGGAGAATAGGCCCCTATTGTTGGCTTATTTTCTACCCACTAATGATTCTGTCACACTTTAGCAAAAACTAATAATAAATTACACACAAAGAAGCCACCGAGGCCGTGGTCATCTATATTTGCGGGCCCCAGAGTGTTGAAAACATGCCAAAATGCTGTGAAATTAACTTGCTTTCCACTTTTAATTACAAGTGGACAGAGGCACTACCTTTGGAGTACGATTGTGAAAAAGTGTGCCGTGTGTGTGTGTGTGTGTGTGTGTGTGTGAGTAAGAGAAAGGGAAGGATGGAAGGAGAGAGATGAATATGTTTTACACCACACTGTGTTTAATTACATCTTCAAGAATAGAAAATGAAGGCATCAATAATGGACACTCACCTACCAAATGTTCTGCATTAGGTAAACAGGAGGGTACTGTTTACTTTTGACAAATGCTCACCAGAGAGCATGAATCATTGTGAAGGGCACAACCTCTGCCTTACAGAGATTAATATTTATGAAGGCAATTTTGTCTTTTAATTCTCCCAGAGAGCTCTGCATTATCCAAGGTTTAAAGGTATTTATTGGAAAGAATTAAACCTCTATGGAAGGAAAGAGCTACGGAAGCGTATTAGGGCCACCAACAGGGTGATGTTTTTTTTTGTCTCTAAGAGGGCGTGCACGCGGGGGGGTTATATTCTGAGTTTAAAGTCAGAATTTCTGAGAAAAAAGTCAGTTTAGTGTTTATTGGGGCTATTCGTTAAAATGGATGACATGAATGCTCTTATCAAGTTATATTTTGGAATTGGATTTAGTAATAAGGAAATTCTTTGTCTGTTGACACAAAATCACCTTATTATAACAAGTATTCGTACTTTGAAGCGATGTGGAACTATGGAGAAATGGCCCGCTCTATCTTTCTGCGGGGCATCTTTCCTACTTTTTTATTTGTTTATTTATTTTATCAGAAACTCTGACTTTAATCTCAGAAATTCTGAGTTTTTTTTCTCAGAAGTTATTTCTGACTTTTTTCTCAGTAATTCTGACATTAAACTCAGTATATAACCCCCACGCATGCTCCCCCTCTTCAAAAAAAAAACAAAACAAAACCTCCGTTGGTGGCCCTAATAGGCTTCCGTAAAAGACAGTGTACTGCAAATGTTTTGGTTTTCACTCTTTATTTCCTGCTTAAGTAGGCCTGTCCTTGGCCTTTGCTTGGCTCAATCACCCAAACACATAATACACTGTTAAATATTTTGTTATGTTTTATTCAAGCTTTAACTTTCTGTCTCTCTTCCTCTGCATCGTGCTCTCTGGTATTGAAGTGAACAACTTTTACCCTTAGTTTTCGGAACTCATGCACTATGTATGGCATTGATCAGAGAACAAACATAGCACTTCCCTGCCTCCTCTTGGTTACCTCTAGAGACATTGTTTATCTTGTTTATAGGTTGGGCAGTTGCCTGGTCTCGGTTAAACTATTTGTTGCCTCCCCTGGCAAAAGCGTGAACTGTGAAGCATTGCACTTGGCAGATCTCATTCCTCCTCGCTATTATATTTCACTCTCTCAAACTGCCAATCAACACTCACCCTGACAGCGGTTGTGGGTAATGCCCTTCAATGAAAGTAGAGTAAAGTGAGATTAGGACTGAGAGAGAAGTTTTTTTTTCCTCTTCTGTCATGTTGGCAGGTGGAACAGGTTGTTACGCTCATTTCCCGTTATCCCTTAGGTCAGTGGTAAAATGTTCTCTCTCTACAGAGTCAAGAGTACAGATTTCATTGCCATATAACCCCCAAACTGGCCCAAATTAAAGCAGATCATTGGGACTGCTGTTTGTAAAGGCAACAGTTGCGCCATCACAACTCCTTTCATTGACATACAAACTCCTACATGTAGCATATTTTCAACAAACGCTCTACGCTTCTTAATAGACAGGAATTTGAGTAGCAGTAGCAGAACCACTTCCCTCAGAAGTAATGGTTCAGTGTTTGGGGGGGCTTTTTCTGCCATGGTCATGGTCCATTCATCTCCAAGAGAGGACGAGACGAGGTCAATGCAATTCACCACAAACGACACCGCGACACCGACAACCATTACTGGTTCACTCTATAATGCATCCCTGTATCCAGCAAGCTCTCAAAAGGCAAACAGAGATAAGGGAAACCATCGCGTTTTATTTAGCAAAAGACATGGCTCTCAGCGAAGGTTTTAAAAGGACCCTCATAAGAGACCCTGGATAAGAGATGCATGATCCCCTCCTTTTTCCAAAGTTGCACTGCTTTCACTTTATTCCAAATGTCGGAGAGAAATTGAGATGGAACTGAAACAAGTGGCACACTATGAGTAGAAATATCTGAGCCTCCATTATGGTGATGATGATTTTACGCTGAAAAGCAGATGCCTGAAAACAGCATTCATTCCCCAAGACCATGCCCGGGATATTGCTTAAGGATTGAGAGACGCACTGGCTGCTTGGGGCTTGCAGGAGGAGCAGTAAGTCTGCATCACTAAACATCCGTTATCAGCTTGATTTGTTTTGGTTGTTAGTTGGCAACATAAAATATGTATTTAATTGCAATTTTATTAATCAAAATTATAATTGCAATTACAATATCAAGGGAATTAATCGTCAATTATAATTTCTGTGATAATCGTGCAGCCCTACGCTTGGCATATGTTCAACTTCACTGTGTGAGGCATAAATCTCACTCACTGCGAGGTCGAACATATGAACAATGCTTGGTGGCCTCTTTTTTCTCATCAAGGAGGCATTGTCTTTCTGGAATGATGATTTATGTTATCTATAAAGAAAGTTTTTCTTTAAAGAAATGAAGGTGATCATTTATAAGTTACGTTAGCAGTGATTAGAATTCACTTTGCCTCCTTAGTTATAATTATGTTGATTGCATGTCAGTAAATCCTCCCCACATTAGTGCCGGATTCATACATTGCAGCCTGCCTTTGATTGTGCTACCTTTATGTTCATCGTAGTGGAAAAACCACTGAAGCAACATTTAGACCAATAAGGGACACTAAAACTTACCATGGCAACAGCCTCTTCCTCGTTCCACTTTACTCCGCTGTAAATAAAGGCCTAACGGAAACATTTTATGCAGGTCTGAGATAAACCTGCATCGTTGCTCGGGACTATGTTGTCACAAAATGCCATTTTTGTAATTTTTTAAGTAAAATATATGATACTGTATGATGAAAATGTATGATAAGAAATGGAAATAATCTAGTAACAGTTTTATAAAAGCAATAACTCACTCCAGGCCATAATATATGGAATTTTTATAACTGTGATATAAATTCCATATACCACGGCCTGTCGTGGATTATTGCTTAAGTGATCCACCCCACCAATCAGTGGTCGAGAAGAGTCTGGTTGATCATGCCCTACATTTACAGTTTCATTCCGAAATGAGATATGCACCACTTGACACCCTACTCTAAGAAAAAGATTGACAAATTCTGGTACTTTTTGAAGGAGCGTAGGTAACGCAATTCCTTGGCTGACAAAATAATAACTCTCTAACAAACTTCCTCTGAATAACAGCAAATTAGAATGGTTAATATATTTTAACAAAAAACAGCCTACACTATACATAAATTCAGACATTAGCACTTTATGGCAGAGGGAATCAGTTTTAAGGATGTAGACTGTAACAAGCATCGCTAAAGACTGTGTGGGCCGTGTTAAATGCTTACTCATATATAGCTCTTCTAGTCTTCCTGTCTTAAATGTCTTAAATCACAGGTGTCTCAGTAGCAGCTGGAAGTCGCCTCTATTCAAATGCCGCAACTCCCCCGAGCACATATGGCAGATTGTTAATTACGACAAGTCTGGGGGAAAATTACTTTATCGATTTGCATCAGGCCTATTACTCTGAGGGAGAATACAAAGAAGGTGAGGCAGAATTTGAGAAGCCGATCTTTACAAAAAAAACTCTTCTGTCCAAGCTGTCGCAGATTGTGTTTTATTTCACCTGCAATGAACTCACTTTGTCTCCCATAACTCCTTTATCAGTTATGTATCATTGGCACTTTGTATGTTGTCGAACGGGCTGCCGTGGGGAAGTCACCCAGCTTAGGTGCATGGCATGCTTCCATATTTCTGAGGCCGTGTGATGTGGCTCTGCCGGCCACAACAGCTCTGGGAGTGCTGTAGAAATTCAGACAGGGAACGGAGGGTTGTGCAAGAGGGGTTGAGTGGTGAAATAGAGTGGGATGAAAGAGGAAAAGATTGAATAGAGAGAGAAGGGGAGAGAGGAAAAAAGCGAGTTCAGGGACTCATGAGAGAGAGAGAAAATCTGAGGCACCACGGCCAGCGTGAGATAGACAGAGCCATTCTGGGCAATGGAGACATCACAACTGACAGAACTGGCTGGAGTCCAGTTGGGAAAAGGAAGGCTGTATGGGGAATTAACTCAACGACCAGGGGCATGGCTTCAACAACCATGTCTGGAGATCTGACAACTGTAGATGAGCCAAGAGACACTGAGGAAATATGTCAGGCAATCAGCTAAAGCTGACAAGCGTAGCCATGGTTGCTAAATATCTATTGACTCTGAAGGAGTGACTGGGTGATATTTTTCTCCAGGAATGTGTGGTGGGGGTGGTGTGGACATTTCAACATTGTTTCTGTTTATGTTCAAAACGCTACAATGGATCTAAACTTCACCAGTTTGCAAGGCTGTGTAAAAAGTAAGCATCTCAACTTCCAACCTTTACAGCAATACTCAGATTGCTCTAGTTTACATACACAGATACATACATGTACAAAGAACGCACACAGAGTAACACATTCACATTCACAAATATTTTTTTCTGTGTTGTTTTATATAGAATCAATCACACCATGACATGAAATAGCATGTGAGAGAAAACAACCAAAAAAACAGGAAGTCTTTAATCCATAATTGATCTGATAAGGGGGTAGATATTTTGCCCTCAGCTAACAACAGCCCCATCATGTTTCTGACATTAGCCAATCCAATTTCCAAGAATGAAAACATTTTTTTATTATTCCCTTTGATAAACAGATGTACCATAACCAGTGAGCTACCCACACATGCTTAATGCCATAGAACAAAGGAAAGAAATTCAACAGAGCACGGATATTTTTTTTCCAGATGAAGATATCCACCGTACTGCCTAGTACTGCCTACTTCTATCAGGTTACCAAGCTTTGAGTCATCTTATGACCTTTGCTTGCAAAAATAGTTTTGTTTTTGTGGATAGAATTATCTGTGTCTCTGAAACACTGACGGATGAAGTTCAGGTCGTCAAATGTTTTCAGACAGGATATACACTGATCAGCCACAACATTAAACCCACCTGCCTAATATTGTCTAGGTCCCCCTCGTGCCGCTAAAACAGCTCTGATCCGTCAAGGCATGGACTCCACAAAACCTCTGAAGGTGTCCTGTGGTATCTGGCACCAAGACGTTAGCAGCAGATCTCTAAGTCCTGTAAATTGTGAAGTGGGGCCTCCATGGATCGGACTTGTTTTTCCAGCACATCCCACAGATGCCCGATCGGATTGAAATCTGAGGAATTTGGAGGCCAAGTCAACACCCTGAACTCTTTGTCATGTTCCTCAAACCATTCCTGAACAATTTTTGCAGTGTGGCAGGACCCATTATCCTGCTGAAAGAGGCCAATGCCATCAGGGAATACTGTTGCCATGAAGTGGTGTACTTGGTCTGCAACAATGTTTAGGTAGGTGGTACGTGTCAAAGTAACATCCACATGAATGCCAGGACCCAAGGCTTCCCAGCAGAGCATTGCCCAGAGCATCACACTGCCTCCGCCGGCT
>OOFE01045785.1:9470-28598 GCA_900323365.1 Monocentris japonica | reverse complement strand
TTTTCAAAAAATTTTTTTTTTTTTTTTTTTTTTTTTTTTTTTTTGTTTTTTTTTTTTTTTTGCTCAAATGAAAAATATCATTGGTGAAAGCATAAATATCAACTGGGGTCCATTTGCTTAAAAACACATCAGAGGTGTGATTCTGGGGCCCAGTTTAATGCGAGGGCATAGGTTGCAGCTGTCTGTGCGTGATGCCCCACATCTACAACTAGAGCAACTTGGACAAGAGCACTGTTAAAATGAGGGACAGGGTTGAATCCAGCTGAAACACACATTCAAAAGCACAGGTGATCCAGCAGTTGGGACAGATTATTTTACTCCCACTAAATTAACACCTGTCATAGGAGCAGCACAGCATTACGCTAGCCTGCTAATACATTTAAGTATTAACCTACTTCTACCATTATGACCGTTAATAATTAGCAACGTAATGCTCTCGTTCAAGCTTCTGGGGAAATCTTACATAGTCCAGATGGCTGAGCTGTCTGAAGTGATTGCCATCGGCCTACTTCATGAACGGAACCATGATGCTTTTGAATTTGCAGTTCTCACCCCTTGAAAAGGCCACGTGAAAGCGATGCACCCAAAGTAAACATACATTCTGGCCAGTCTGCATTGTTATTTGCATCGCTCTGTCAGCACTAAACGGGAGGATTGGGCCACAGCAATATTCTCACCAAAAGTCAACTGATGATATGCCTTGTTATTATGGTGTATTTTGTAATTTAAGGCTCTGCTTTTGACCGGGAATTCTTCCAAGACTGACCAGCTCATTGCCATCAACGGGTTGGCAACCACTGCTGCATTCGTGTGGAGTCACAGTAAATTTCACGGTGATGCATCAATGAGAAAATTGAACAAATAAAATAATTTTTACAAAAAAAAAGCATTGATGGAAATCTGCCCTACCCTTGAATCCTCAGGAGCATGCAGTTAAGAGAGAGGCCCTCTGTGTGACCTATATATGAAGTGCTGTCGGCTGAGAGGTTTAACCATCACAGTATATCACTCTACTGCAAGCTTTGAAATGCTTCCAGTGAGTAATGATGTGAGTCACACGCAGCTGATGTTGCCTGCCATTTGTGTTGTGTTTTTGAGCTGTTCAGGTACGATTCATCTCTCTCTCCCTTTCCCTCTCTGTGGATGTCTTTAATTCCCTTTTCTCACTCAAGAGGGCTGTTTTTCTTGTTTTTTCTTTCAGTTGTCAGCTAGGAGATCAGAGGACTGGAGTCCGGCATCTAAAATTAGCTCCATATTTAGTGGGCCCAAATGAACAGGCTCTTGCGTTGTGTTGGTCATTATCAGCTTTCTGTGTCTCTTCAAGAGATAAAGTAGCTGTTTTTGGAGTAAAATTCTGTCCGGTAACATAGCCTACATGGTGCATTTTCGCAACGCATTTAGACTGACAGCAAAAGACGGGAACTTAGTCTTTTATAGATCAATTTGCATGTTAACATAACATAACAGGAAGTGGGTTAAAAATGGTTCAAAACTGAGATCGAAACACAGAATGACGTACGCATAGTTCAGTAATTTGCTGCCTGTGGGAAAAAGTTGAACAAATAAAATGACATACCAGTGTAAAGTGTAATGAGAGGTGTCAGAAATTGCGAATACGTGTATGTATGGTTGAGGGATGGTACGAGTAATTGATTTTCAAAGACATTTAACTTGAGCTTTAATTGATTGAGTGATTAGACAGCTATTGATTGAATAGATACTCACTACAATGGGCCAGCCATGAAGCCTTCAAAATCAAATCTTCAAAATCATGACCCATCATACTTATTGAACCACATGTAAAATACTAGTATTGTACTTCACCACATATATTTGATGTATTTTCATGCATATATCGCATGTATTGGAAAAAGTCAGGTCATAATCTCAATATTGTAAAGCAAATGTGATAATATCATATTAACATTACCCAATGTCCCCAAAGTTTGATCTAAATCTAATACTGTCCATATTTCAGGAATGCCTGGCTCAATTTCAACCCTACTGGTTGAAATCTGTAGCTAGAGTGCTGTGAGTGCTGCTGTCCCAGTACATGACCAGACCTGCAAAGTGCTCCCACCCCTACTATAAAGTTCAAACATTCAAATTGGAGAAACTGCTGGATATTCCCAACAACAAAGATGCAGCAAATGACTTAAACTCTCACGCTGGACTTGTGACCCAGGAAATATGCGGGTTGACTTTCCTGGGTCATGTGTGTGAAAGGGGTGTCAGGCATGAAGTTTCAATAACCTTCTCCTCCTATCCCCCACCAGTCCATCTTGTTGCTGGGAGGTGTGGCGCTCGCCTGTCTGGCCCTGGACCTTGTGTTCCTGCTCTTCTACTCCATCTGTCTGTGCTGCCGGCGAAACAAGAATGAGGAGCAGCCCAATGCCGACTGCTGCTGCACAGCCTGGTGTGTCATCATTGCAACGCTGGTCTGCAGGTGAGTGTAAACACAGGATCAGAATGGTGATGTTGAAAGACACCTGACCTTTAAAAACTCTCATTTTCTGTTTCCTGATCTCACAGCATAGTTGCCAGTCTGGTTCATTATAAGCAGAATCACAATGCCTTTCACAACCGAAAGATATTTGAAAATACTGTCAAACAAGGTCTTGGTTTTGGGGCGCTTGTTTTCAAAATGTCCTCTCTAATTTTGTACTTGATTACTTGTACTCACTGCCCGTCTCAAGTTTTGCTCAAGTTTATTTGTTAAAGCACATTGTGTTTATAAGTTGGGTTGAGTCTGGTGGTATAGAGGTGGTTCCAGGACGCTGAAATACACCGTTGAGCCTTCTTGAGGTGTTATGGGTCCAACTCAACAAAACATCAGTGAAGGAAGGTTCCCAATTGATATACCACCAGTATACCACTGCTGTAGATTTATAACTGTGTGGCCTGATGTCTGCTATGGTGTTGATTTGGTGGTTTTTGTATCATTCTTATAACATCTGAGTTGGGCTTCTATGAGTGTTGGCCCTGCAGTATGGCACAAGGGATAGTAACATCTGACCCTGTGTATCGATGATTCCATTTTTATGACTTAGATGAAGATCAGGCCATATTTTAGGAGATGTTTATACAGGAATGCAGGTAATTCAAAAGGGTTCACAAACAGATAGAAGATGTAGATAGAATTATCATACTGTGCATCACCCGTCATCTCCTCTCACACATCTTTCAAAGATCTCAGCAGTAGTCCCGCCACTGTCTGTCTTTCTGCTGCTTTGCCTGTGTGCTCTCTGCTCATGCATGCAGCTATGATATCATCATTCAGTCTCAGTAAGTGATTGAAACCGCTCGGGCTATTCTACCTGAATGGTTGTTTTGATTTCTTATCAGAGAGAGGAAGACAACTATAGCCCAAGAGTAAATAATCTCTAACATGCATCGCTGTCAGGTGAAAACAGCCTTGTTTTTAGCTTGACTACCATGTGTTTTTGAATTTATCAAATGGGTTTTGAAAGAGTTTCAAGACGTGTGTGTGTGTGTGTGTGAGATAGTGTTTACAGTAGACATTTAGGCATTTTTTTGCAGAATTAAGCATCCCTTCCTATTTGCGTATCAAAATTCTGTGATACAAAAGATTGTGTAGGTAGTTCAACTATGCTGTGTGGAAAATGCGGCGGAGATTGAGGCAACTTTGTTTGAGAAATACGTTTTTGAAAGTACTACTATCTACTTTATTAATGCATCAAGGGCAAGCAGTCTTGAGTATCAGTAATCTGTGAGAGAGTCATGATGTAGGCAGCTCAATCATGCTGTGAAAAATGTGGTGGAGACTGAGTCAACTTTGTAGGAGAAATTAAAAAAAAATAGTGTGACCAGTTGTGGTCTGTCACACTTTGGGTCCATCCCAAATACGTATCTGAAGTTTGGTTGCTCTGTCATCAAGTGTTGATGACAGAATTATCCCAACAAGGAATTATCCCTCACTTTCTGTTCATTTGTGCACCACAGCCAAACAGTTTGGATCTTCAAAAGTCTGGGCAATAGCCATAATCTAGAAGTCCATATATACAGTGTGCACAATATTTTGGGGGGGGGTTTGCATAAAATTCAAAATGGCAGAAAAACTATCATGGCGGAAATGCCAGTTCAATTGATTGTCTTGAGCCGAGGAACGTGAGGGTAAAAACGTTGTTTTTGGTCCTACAGTTCAGGAGTTATTGGCCAAAACGTAAAGTTGCTTGTTATAGTGCCACCGTTTGGCCGATTGGTGTAGTGGGGGATTTGAAACCTATCCACCAAATTGGATTGCTCCAGGACATACAGATCGTTTTCAGGCAAAAGAAGAAGAAGAATCCTAACAAAAACAATTGGGTTCCAGTGCCTGTGCTGCTCAGACACCTAATAATATGAGCACAAAGAACGCCGTTATTAGTTCTTTTGAAATTAGACAGGAGTTTCATTGTAACTGTTACTGTAACATCTGTCACCATCTGTCCTGCATTTGTTTCCTGTTTTCCTCCTTCTTCTTGTTGATGGGCCACCAGAGAGCCATCACAGTTGAGTCAGAGTTGCACAAAAAGCATAGCGACCTGACGAGTACAAGGCTTGCATTACAGTCTCTGTACAACTGTGTGTGCTTGTACCCATGTACAAATGTGTTTCTGTGGAAGTTGGAAGAAATGAGTTGGAAATTGAAATTGGCAAAGAGCTACACTACTGCCAGTGATCGTGCCATTCAACTCCAAGGCATAAGTGACATTATCATTAAAATGTTTTATGTTTTCTCAACAGCTGATGTAATGCTTACGGTTGTGGAATATTCTGCTTAGGCCTCAAACCCCCGCTTTTGTGTTCCAAGAGAGGTGTACCAAGTTTCCACAAGTTAACCACCCCAGCAGGGAGGTGGGCTTTGTTTTTCTTGCGTTTAGACACTGCACCAGTTCACCTTTTTCACCCTTCAGAGCGTGAGAGGAAAAGATTAGCAGCACTTCAGGAAATGGGCCAACCCATTCGCTCACTGAATGCTGCTGGAAGAAGAGCGTTAGACTTGTCTATTTTAGCTTGAAGTGCTTCGCTTATCAACGTGCCGCTTGATAAAATCCTCTCTGACATAGGATGGTTTCATCTTATTTTCAAGAGGGCTTGCTAAAAGAACTGTAGCTGCATCACAGGAAGAAATATCTAGGCGAAAGCGCGGGTGCTTTCCAGACTGTTTCAGAGGGCACAGAAAGGAACTATGCAAGAGGGCAATTCATTGTCAAAATGGACGAGTGTTGCAAAATGTATACAGTCTAATTCATAGCCGAAAGGCTTCCACTTTGTGTGTATCAACAAAGAAATTCTAGCAATATAACAAAATTCAACACAACATAAATGTTATGATATGTTCTTATAATATTCTGAAAATATCTTCCCCTCTTGTTTAGTAAACTGGTCAGTTTGGATACTATGAATTATGAGTCAGCGAGAGAGGGAGAGGGACACAGGTTGCCTGCAGAGAAGTTCTCTGGTGACCCTTGGTGGTGAGGCATCACTGTCTTATCTGTGCAACAGCACTGGCCTTTTCTTGTACAGGTCTCCTTCTTTCGCCAGGTATATTACATGTTCTCCATAAGAACATTTAATTCACACCAGTACACATCCAAGATTGAAAGTGTGAATCACTAACCATCAGATGTAATGCAATTATGATTTAGATGATTTATGTAGCTATGTATTTATGTAACTAAATCACAATCCATGGGTGTAATTACCACCACAACAATGTACATTGTTTTTTGTTTATAGTTTACATTAACTTTACCATTTATTGTCATTTATTTAATAAGCTTGTGTACAGTTTTGGATGTCTTTGCTAGTGGTGGTTTTGGTTCCATGCACCTATAACATGTCAGTGCCTGAACAGTTCCCTGCAAGCTGATGCCTCCATAAGTGAGGGCTCACCTCCTGTTTCAGTGCAGCCTTTGTCAGCCATAGTGGGGTTTTTAGGCATAGCCGCTCCATTCCTCTGGGTTGCTATGGAGCTGCACAGAGGCTTTCTGCTGGAGCTCAATGCTGCCCGTTCACTGGGGTCTGAGCTGACAGGGTTAATGTAGGGTTCGCACCTCTCTCTCTCTCTCTCTCGCTGTCTCCTCTGTTTCTTTTTTAGCTAACCCCTCTTCCCCGCCACCCCTCTCTCCCCTCCCTTCCCTTTGTCTCCCCTCAGCGCTGGCATAGCTGTCGGTTTCTATGGGAATGGTGAGACTTGCGATGGAGTGAACCGGCTAACGTATTCTCTGCGCCATGCTAACCGCACAATCACAGGGGTGCAGAAGCTGGTAAGGCTCTCAGAGCAAAAATAAGAGCAACACATTTAAAAATACATCACCCATCGTTGCCATCGGCATTCCCGGTTGCCCGTATCACTAGCTGTGCAGTGAATCCCTGTTGGTCCTATGAGTACTGTTGTAACCCTGTCTGTCCCCGTGCTGGCTCTAGGTATATGACAGTACATCCTCCTTGAACCAGACTGTAGATGACAATCTGCAACAGCTTGAGGCCCAGTATGCAAAGCACACCGACTACTTGTCCATCATCCAGAAGCTGCAGGGCCAGCTGGACGAGCTGGTCAGACAGATGGCGGAGATCCCCTTCTGGGACAACACCAACATCTCCCTGGAGGAGCTGGCTGTCAAGATTGAGCTCTACGACTGGTACAGGTGAGACACTAAAAGTGGAAGCCAAGCAGAAGAGTTCAGATTAAGAATGCCAAACAAAATGACACAACAAACGTAAAACTCGTTTTCCCCTCTGTTCAATTGTTGTGTATTATTGTCTTTTATTTATACAACTTATATTGGCAATACTTACATTATGGGAGTTGCTGCCTTATTTACATAGCTGCGAAGCTCCCAGGATCCTCATGTCACATTGGGTTACACACTAAAAGTGTGACTGCGTCCATACGGAGCCAGGTGCTGTAGAACCAGTAGTGGCAGCAACAGTAGTGTAATTTAGCATCTCAGCCTCACCTCCGAGCCCTCACTAGAGCTGAACCCCAGAGGCACTGACAACAATATACATTTTAAAAAGAGTCATGTACCGAATCTCTCTATTGAACTTCCAAGGGAGGCACACACACAATGCATCAGTAACTCAGTAACTAGCTGTGTGAAGCAAGACTGGGATGTCTCTTTCCTCTGAATTCCTACTGGAAAGTTAGTCTCTTCCCTGGAGAGACAGTGGCAGCCAAGGCTGCTCTGTTGAATGCATTCTGAATAAAATCTCTTGAGTTCAGCGAAAGTAGGAAGTGGAGATGAGTGCAGTCAACATGCAAGGAGGTTTCATTATTCATTCAGCAGCTGACTTCCCAAGAATTTCAAACCAACCCTGAGTTTCCCACTTGTGTTTTAGCACTCCTCGAGGCTTTGCTCACACTTATTCCTAATATTATGACTGTGCAAGTGAGAGAGTAAATCAACACGTCTCTCGATGTGGCTCAATGTCATTCATGGCCTGTTACAAACTATCGTTATTTAACAGTATAAATGAAATGACATGAGATGTGCAGGGTAGTGTCTTTTTCTGAGCGGTTGTATGTTGTTGTGCTGTTACCTCTCAGCCATCCGTTGTTTGTTACTGACATTTGTCGCCACAGGTGGCTGGGCTACTTAAGCCTGCTACTGTTCGATGTCCTCATCTGCCTTCTGGTGCTGTTTGGCCTCATTCGCAACTCCAAGGGAACACTCATTGGGTGAGTCCCGTCACAAGACCATGTGCAAACGAGCACTTGATGACGATGAAGATGATTCTGCCCTGGGAAATATTTTTAGCTGTTGTCACAGAACGAGCCCCGAACTCATCAGAACAACCTTGTCATTAGAGGAATTCATGCTCCATAAAATGTCAGCCCACTCACAAGTATCACAGTATTGATTAATTCAAGCATGGCTAGTTATGTAACCATGATGACAATGGATTGGCTGTAAAACATTTTAGTGCTTGTCAGTTGTCTTTGTTTACTTTTTTAATAGTGCATCGTCTTTCATTGCTAGTAGTTTGGTAAACTGGATGTCCAACATGGCACTACTGAACTGCAGTTAGCTTCAGCAGTGTAGTCTGTCTTGTCATCCTGAGCTCTATAGGCCCATGAACAGCCTGTAGTTCTTTCCCTGGAGATCAACCTACAACCTGCACAACCTGAACACACTGGGCTTTCCAGAAGAAGACTGGTCCAATCCAATACATTTTAGGGCCTTGCACATGCTGAGGGACCTACTTATTTAACTTCAACATATTTTCCTCTATACTGTATAGAATTGTAATTGTAAATGTAATTGCCATAACACTGCAGGTTAAAAGTACTGACACGTCTCCCCTCCCCTTGCTCTCCCCAGAGTGTGCTTGTTTGGTGTATTGGCTCTTATAATCAGCTGGGCCTCCCTGGGGCTGGAGTTGGCTGTCTCTGTGGTGAGTGTCTCCATGGGAGCATGATCCTATTTTCAAGTAGGACTGTACAGTTTATCCTGTATAATCGTATAATACGATTTTAGTTTCCACAATTAAAAATCGTAGAATTTGGCCTTATACAAACATGTCATTTTGATTCACTTAGAATGCTCACTGTAGTCCAGATGTTGAAAAAACATGCAGTCGAATAATGTTGTTCCCCAAATCCTCATGATAATCCAATTACTTTGCTTCATATTGTGATCACAGTTATTACTCACCATCATTAGTCTTTTTAGCCATAATCTTGCAGCCCTGGGTCCAAGTTGACCCAAGGTTAACTCTGCTTTATACATGTTTATTAGAGTAGAGCAGCCTGGCTGCTGACAGCGGCCTCTTGGAGGACAAAGGCTCTGGTTACCTTAGTCTCAAAGACAGCAGCATAAAACCAATCAGAGATTTTGGGTGTATTGTTGTGCATATCAATAAATGTGTGAAAAGTGATCTCTATTTCAGCAAATTGAACACCGATGTTTAGAATTTCCTCCCCTGCAGATGACTCAGAGTTTCACACCTTAATATGCTTGATTTAGTCTGTGTGCTTGCTTTTAGACGTCATCATCTGAGTCAACCTGTGTAAAATGGTGTTTTCAAATGCTCATAAACCTAGCCCTTGCCTGAGGAACAGTGACAGTAAAAAATATATATCTTTAAATTATTGTTAATGACATAGTAACTATTGTTTGCTATTGCACAAGTAGTGGCCTAATCATGTCTCTGTAATACGTAATGATTGTATCAAAATACAACGTTTTGTAAATCTCCTTGCCAGTAATGTGGATTTTTTGACAGTCAATTAAGCATTTTGAAATTGAATTTTCTACAATTCTTCATTTTTCTCCTTTTTCCAGACCTCCAGTGACTTCTGTGTTGCTCCTGACATGTATGTCACCAAAGTGGCAGACCAGTATGGAGTCATCAATCAAGGTACGAATTGTATATAATAAGTAACACATTGTCATTGTACATTTACAGTGCATGGTTGGTTGTTGTTGGTATTTGAAATCGTTCATTCTTTCATTCCCTGTTTTCTCTGCTCTGTCCGTACTCGCTGGACAACAGTGTCCATGTATTAAATGGCTTGGATGAATCCCACTGGAGTTGATTGCATAGCAGTAAACATATTGTTCATCGCATTGAACGGTATGATAATAAAAGTCTGATAATATGATTTTCAAAGACTATCCCCCAATTAGTATTTGCTTTTTATCATTCATTTAGACAACAGAATTGTGTATCACGATAACCTGATATCATAATTGTAATACTTTTGAGTTACTTTTGCATATACTCAGACAACATGACAAAAATATTTTTTCCCCTCCATCTTCTCAATTCGTCGCTTCTTGGGCAGAGCTTGGTCTCCTCCATGGCCTGTAAGAGGAAACTACTGCTAGGTCTGTGGCGGCGGGGTCGACCAGGCAATTGGCTACATTTTAAGTATCACTCAAGCCTCTCCAATGTGGCCATCTTAGTAATTGCCCTGGTCCCAGGATGGGATGTGTGTGAGCGGAAAAGCGATAAAGCCTGGGGTGTGTGTGGAGCGGAGTGTGTGGAGGAGATAAGAGCGGTGGTGGAGAGGATCAGAGACACAATATGTTTGTTCCATCCCTCTTCAGTCCTTGAAAGAAATGGGAAGATGACTCTGGGAAAAGAGGTCACCAACGGCTCCCTCTACACTCCACACTCCCTTACGCTCTTCTGTTCGATATAGTAACGGGTGAACACATGAAGCAAGCTTTGCGCCAGTCCAGGGTAGAGCGCATCGGCTGTGGTGTGTGGTTCATTTGGCCCATGGCCACCGTGTCTCAGGGTTGAGCCATGCAGCACTGGAGGTCTTTCTCTGTTCTGTTTTCTCCTAAGATGTGTTAGCTACTCGGCAGTGGAAAGGATTCACGCAAAAGCTGAGAGGGAACTGACTGCTATATTCTGATGAGTGAATTTAGGATACTACTATCTTGGTAGTATGACAAATGATTCCCATAAAGCATAGCATGTGATTTGGACCTCCAAGATATAGTTTTCCTTTTACCTTTAGGTTACTCATATCTGCAAATGTCAGGCTTGAAAAGGTCATACCTCCCTGACAATGCACCAGACCGGTCTCTGGATACTATTCTTGAGCAAAGTGTTTACTACACTGGATTTATTGCTTTTCCCCCCTTGAGCCTTAATACATTTCCTTCTGTAACATATGAATCATTTCAATAACCTTCATTTTTATTTTTTATTCTCCTGCTTGCCCAGTTACGTTGATCAGCATGTTGATTGCCCGGTCATCATCCAAACAGAGAGAGAGAATTGCAATTTCTCATGTTGGAGCCAATATTTCTCTTGTATTCTGTTACTTCCAAAAGCAAAGTACTTAACCAACCGTAGACTGCGTCTCTGAGGTGCATTAAAGGGGAAATAGGCTGGTGCGTCATCGCTGAACAGCAGTGGACGTTGGCTGATAGGAATCGACCCGTTTCAGGACGTGGGATGAATTCGAGTCCTGAAATTTGGTGGCGTTTGTCCATTACGAGCTTCCATTCAGCCCCTGTAAACTGCCTGCCAAGTTTATTTCTGTTTTCAGCACCATATTGACGTTCGGGGAGTGAACCCAGCACTATGGCAGACATGTGAACTGTGCCATCTATAACCAAGTCAGACTAGACGAAAGCTGCTGTTCCCAATATTTATGTGTGTGTGTCTGGGTGGTGGGTGTAAGTGAGAGAGAGAGCAGTTGATAGAGACTGCTTGACATGTACTCCTCTCTGCTGGAAATCTTCCTCTTTTGATTTCACTGATCTGTGGGAAGGAGGATCTCGCCACAGCAGTGTGTATAGACGTCACCATGCCATGTGTGAGGTTGGCGGTGGTGTTCTCACAGCTTGTATTTGGGCACATTGCCAGAGCTTTTTGAGTCACACTCTAGAAAGATTATTTATCAAATTGTACGTAGGAAGGATTTCTCATCAACTCCTCCTCACATACTGCTAGGATAGCTAAGTAAGGGTAGCGTAACAGCATGCGAAAAGCTCAAAATCTTTCAGTTCAACCCTCTATGGTTCAGGGTGCGTTGTGAACAGCATACAAGTTTGGTCATGTAGTAATTTAGCAATAGGTGATGTAACTATCCTTTGGGCTAGTTTGCATGGGTACCTATGTAGAAACCCTGCATTCTGTGTTGTTGCTCAATATTGAGACTGTGTCAAAGGGGAAAACATTCAGTTATACCAGCACAGGAAGTGTGCACTTAACTTAAACCTACTGGAACATTTCACCTCAAAGCGCAGGATTAACTCAGTGGGTGCACAGTGACGGAGGCAGTCACGCTCCACCATGGCAACTGGGAACAAGACGAGACGGCGCTTGAAGGTGCTAAGCTGTTATACGGCTGTTGACCTGTTTTCTGTAACAATGGTTGGGGGAAGAAGGTGATGGCAGGATCTGAAATTAACGCCTGGCAAGCACCAAATGCCTGTAAAATTAGTCTTTGGCAGATAAATCAATAAAAGATGACTTTTTGAGACTATAATATTGGAATGCCTCTGTTGAACAGTTTTTGGTCTTTGCTTGTTCTCAAACTTTGAAACCACGCTTCAAAATGCTCTCATAAGTCGAATTCTGCTGCACTTCTTGATTAATAAGTATAAGTGAGTGAGCAAGTTTTAAATTAACACTCAATACACAAAACAGCGTTGAAAACAGGTCGCGTGACACATTCGTATAGAAAATGTACAAATGTGTGGCAGGTAAAAAATATCCTTGGCAGGTTAATTATTTTAGTTTAGCAGCCCATGGCCCTTTCCGACACACAAAACTGCCACTGTGGGCAGACATTGCTCTATGCAAGTACCAGATGCCTGTGCATTCAACGAGAGTCATGAGAGATGGCAGAAACAAGAGATATAATTAACTACAGTTATATAATTCCTTCACAACTGTGAGAGGCAGCAGTTGTCACTGAATATAACAACATTTACTTTGGAATAAATACTCTGCTTTCTGGATATGCTGGTATTGTCCTCATTCTGGCCCAGTGCTCATCGATTACTCTCTCGATTACTTTGTGCATAGACTCAGTTCCTGATTGCTCACTTACTTATACAATGGATCAAGTTTGTATTTCATCCTCTGGCCTGTGGGACAGCTAACCTGCGATGCCGCAGCATCATCCTCCTTTGGTACCCGGGTCACTAGGCTGGCAGGTTCATAACCTCTCCTTGTTTAGGTTGACTTCTGACCAGTAAGACCAGCCTCTGACTTGAGTTCTTCAGTGTAGTGTAGTGGTGTAGTCACGGGATGTCATGGTCAGCTCTTTGAAAAGTCATAGCAGTGGCATTGCAGGTCAGCAAAATGGCAGTGAGGGTGCCATCTCTGCTGCTAACACACAGTTTCTGATGCCGTCGCTGAAATTATAGACTAATTTCCACCACAGTCTCAGACTTGAGTTCTTGTATTGGTGGTATTGTGGTTCTTCTAACATTATCTGTTCTATTCCCATCATCCTTTTATTCACAGATATCCTGCAGTACTACCTTAGATGCAGTTT
The DNA here is from genome assembly GCA_900323365.1 of Monocentris japonica. Taxonomy (NCBI): domain Eukaryota; kingdom Metazoa; phylum Chordata; class Actinopteri; order Trachichthyiformes; family Monocentridae; genus Monocentris; species Monocentris japonica. The sequence continues at coordinate 15,619 of OOFE01045785.1, read as the reverse complement.
GGATCAAACCAACCCCTTCCAGCAGGTTCGTAGCGCATGAAGCTGAATTGGTTTCTGCATGTTTCAACATTTAATATGTTCTCTCAAGCTGTTTTCCCCGAAGCTGTAGAGATTTTTATCTGGCTAAGAGCCTGAACTTTAACTGTATGCTGCTAATAGTCTAGGCAGACACAATTTATGGACATATTCTCTTGCTGTTGTATGACCATGTGAATGGTCAGAAGAATGCCAGCGGGCACAATGACTCACCCCCATTGGCTCAAAATAAGTTTTTTTTTTTTTTTTTTCAGGCGACAGTACAATATTTTCCAGTCAGCTAGCAGGAAAACAGATGCAATGCACATGCTATCACTACGGACACACAGGAAAACCAGTGTTGCGTCAGAGCATATACATGCTCACATGCATGTTAGAAGAGAGAGATGTTACACCATAGTACTTCACTATCACTTAAGACTCAATCTACAGTTTGCTTTCATGGAGTATCTATGTTTTCTCTTCCAACCCGCATGAAGAAATCAAACAGTTGAGTGCTATTGCTCCTTCATCTGTGAAGAAAAGGAGGCTATATATAATGTAAGCCGTTCAGCTTGCATCTACAGAATGTCAGTGTGCTTCCACTTGGTTGACTGCAAAGGGAGACAAGTGACTGATGGGACTTACTAGTGATTTAAAAAAAAATGAAGTTCTCAGCTGAGATGCACTGGATAGATACAGTATTGTTGTTTTCACTGTGTTTCAGAAGCTTTCTGGGAGCCACAAAGCATTAGTGGAGATGCAGGATGATGTGTCTGAACTGCTCCAGTCTGCCACCAGAGAGTATACACAAACTAAGGTGTGTTTCCAGCCCCACCCCTCCACTCCCCACCAGAAATGCTACATTACATGCACACATACTTGCCCCAGGCCACAAGCTGTCCTGCACTATTGTGTCATTTGTGATGACAGTATAGCGAATAGTGAATGGGACCAAATTACTGACTTGCAGAGAAGTGAAGTGCACCTGTCCACATATAGATCTGCTGACAGCCCACCTGGGTCCTGTATTATGTCCATTTTACTACATTTTGCTTTCACTGGCCCTTGTCAATACAACAGAGTGCTATTGTCCAGCCCTGGTCCTTCCACTGTGTTCACCGAGGGACACATGAGAGCTGACATTTGGAATAGAGGGGAATAGAGAGAGGCATACTTCACTTCACATCCCCACGCAGAGAAATGTGCTGAGTTTGTGGAAACATTTATATCAGGCCATCAGACGCGTTTGCCACTAGAACTGTAATGATAATAAGCGGAAGAAGAAGTGAGACTGTCCACAGCAGACGGGGTTAAAATCCCCTTTATTCAGCTGGAACTGGTGTGCATGGCTGTATCTTGGTGAAAGACAAATCGTAGTTACATTTTCAACCATTGAATGCACAATTAATGACATACTCACTATTAATAATTTGTGGCTCACTGCTCCTCCTAGCAGCTGAAGTCAAAGTCTTATGGATTTTGACATAATGCTTTACTTTTGTAATTAAGATGAAAGCACCTTATCCCCTTCTTCCTCTGTCGCTTAGCTTTTATTATGGAGATAATGCATGCATTTTCAAGGGCGCCAAAGCTGAATTGCATCATTCTTTGTCTCTTGGTTGACAAGAGTGGAATTGAAATTGTTACCAGTGACTATTACCCATTGAAACTGGCTACCAGTTGGCGGTCAGAAACTTGTCTTTCCAGGCTCTGATGTCCAACAACAGGCAAGCCAGCAACATTCAGGAGAAAGTATTCTATCATAGAGTCAGACAGAATTGACACAGAAGCACATGGCCCGGTTCTTGCCTAATATTACGTAAAAGAACCTGTTTCAGCAGTGCAAATGTTTTGCCTCTGTCTCTCCCAGGGAAATCTGGAAGAGATCCAGGGGGTGCTGAACACCACAGAGATCAGCCTGCATCAGCTCACTGCCCTGGTGGACTGTCGCAGCCTGCACATGGTAAGCTGGGACAGGAGGACGTACCAACTCGGACATCCTTACTCTAGGGTTTCTCTGTGTCTGGTGATGCAATAGGGGCTGGGAATTGGTTGGTTGTGATATCTCTAGTACCATTTAATTGTATCAAGCGATCCCTCTACTATGTGAATGCGGTCGACTGCACCTGTCGACTTAAATAACATTTGCTTCGCTGTACGTGAGCTGTGGTTCAGCTGAAGCTGGCTATGTCCCATTTAAGAGGCTGGTTGCGTGACTCGTAGTTTGTTAGCTCTATGCCTTTGCAGATCGTTCCACACTCCCTCGTTCCACTTTGATAGCAGTAAGCAACTCTTTACATTGATGTTTTCCAGAATGTTCTCTTTACTCTGCTTGCTTTTACAGTGAAAATCACATATTAAAGTACAGTACATATTTTCAATACAGACTTTTCCATTCAATTGATTAATTGGATGTGATCAGTTAAATCCTGTCGTAATAAGAGTCACCTCCTCTTGCTGCAGGACTTTGTCCAGGCCATTACAGGGCTGTGTTATGATGGACTGGAGGGCCTCATCTACCTCGTGCTCTTCTCCTTCGTCACCGCTCTCATGTTCAGCTCCATTGTCTGCAGCGTGCCCCACACCTGGCAGGGCAAGAGGTAAGGCCGCTACTGCCTCCTATACTGCCTCTACCAGGGACTCTGTCAGCACGACACACTGGATCCACTGAAAAAAACTTTTAAACTGTGTTTGTATGTAGTACTTTGCATCCAGTGAGAAATAATCCAAGGGAATAAGCATCACTTCATTGTATTCATTTAACTGCATTCCAACAGAAATCAAACGGACATTGGAGGTTGGGATCATTCTATAGAGATAGAGATTTTTGCACCTTTTGATGAATATATTTAGCAGCGCTAGACTTGCGTTTCCTTGCTGTTGCAAGACTGGCTGTGTTTACCATTGGGACATGGCCAGAAGGCTCCAGCTGCCTCCTCAAATAGATTGCTTCCTGTTATCCCCCCTAATTGTGTAGAGCTGGCCTAAATCTATCATAACCACTGCCTGAACTGGTGTCATTTTCAGCAGCAGAAGGGTGAAATCAATCTGATTTCCTCCTCCTATCAGCTGCAGATAAGGTTTGCAAGGCTTTGAGGAAAGTGGTTCCCAGGCACAGCCTTCTCTTCAGCTGCATCATATAATTAACAGAGCCTTCCTACCCATTGGGGGGCATGTTCCTCAGTTTGATCTCAGCTGGAGCTTCCTGACATAAAGCAAAGGCTTACACGCTACCAGTGTATTTCTCTAAGTAGTCACTACTAAGCTTGTTATGATTTAGTGTTGTAATGATCCATGCATGCCAATTCTTTCTGCCCCATCTGGATTTGCAGCTTTGAATAGCAGGCTATTGTGAAGATTTCTTAATGCTAAAATTGAGAGTTTAGATTATTATTATTATTGATTAACGTCAAATTGTGCACAATTGGGTAATTGTATTGTATGCTGCACTGAATGTAATTCAATGATGTCATGGGTTAGGTATGCAGGAAAACACCCTGGGGGTGCCATGAACACTAGAGGGAGTCCGGCTCCACAATGTCAGCCTCACTGCACCATGTGCTGCTCTATTTTGACAGCCTTTGTTATGTGCGTTATTATTATCTCACCTGCAGTAATGTGCTTCATTGCTGAATCACATGAATTCTGCAACTCGGAACAGTTTTTACTTGTTGTGTGAATCATGCATTGTGCATAGGCAAAATTAGCGCTTTTAAGGTTATTGTTGGAACTGAACCATTTACTTTTTTACAGTTTTAGTTCTATTCCATTAAGCTCAGTGGAAAACTGCATCTCCCCTACTTCAAACAGCAAAGAATTCATCTTTTTTCTCTGCCTCGGGCACTGTTGAAATTTAATCGAAAAGTGACTGAGAATTAACACAATACGTGACCATGTGGCGCCTTTGTTCTGCTCTGTCATCAGTAAGATAGGAGAGGGGGTCCCTCTGGTGGTGGTATCCTGACTGTACTGACTGTAGTTTCATGTGGGCTTTGCAGGAGCGAGGAGGACAGCGAGGATGAGTCTCTGAGCCACGGAGGCAGGCAAAACCACGACAACCTGTACCGGGTCCACATGCCCAGCCTGTACAGCTGTGGCAGCAGCTACGGCAGCGAGACCAGCATCCCTGCTGCCGCCCACACTGTCAGCAACGCCCCCGTCACAGAATACATGTAAGTCACAGCAGGTTCAAACTACTGTTAATTTGTATAGAGCACAGCAGTAAGTGAAAGACTGAGGTGCCAGATGATCTGTGTTCTCAGCAGGGCCTGGGTTGTGCTGAGAGTCTCTAGAGCAGGCAGTGGCTGAGGAACATGAGATACCTCATGCATTCAGGCCCAAGTTTAAGATTCCCCCGAGAGGAGCTCAGCTCAACCGGTAGATGCAGCTGTTGCTCTCCAGCTGTGGTGCCTTTGAAACCCAAGGCCATCAGCATTATGGATGAAGCTCAGGATTAGGGACACTGGGGGAAGGGATCACTCTAGCTCTCCAGGACTGGACTAGTATGGACTATAAGGCCTTAGTTTGCTGACAACTCTGACTTGCATGTATGTGTTGTTTAGTATGTGTAAAGCAATGTATGTGCCTATGCAGCTTAGTGTGTTACATTGTATATTGCTTAATATCCGTAAAGCCATGTGTGGGTGTACATCCTTATGTAGCTTATCGCGTTACAATGTGTGTTGCTTCATATCTGTAAAGCAATGGGTGGGTTTATGTGCTTATGTAGCTGACACAGTGCAGCTTAAGGTAAATGAGATGAGGGGTTTGTGTGGTTCTTACCTTGAGGCGTGTGTGTGTGTGTGTGTGTGTGTGCGTGTGTGTGTGTGTGCGTGTGTGTGTGTGTGTGTGTGCGTGTGTGTGTGTGCGCGTGCGTGTGTGTGTGTGCGCGTGTGTGTGTTGTTCCACAGGGCTCAGAACGCCAACTTCCAGAACCCGCGCTGTGAAAACACGCCTCTGATAGGACGAGAGTCTCCTCCCCCCTCGGTAAGTGTAACGCTCCCTGGAAAACCCCTCTGATCCGCACAACACCTCTGGGTCATTTGGCAGCCTTTTGTGAGGGAAGGAATGTAGCAACACAGAGCCCTGCACTCCCCACAAGAAGAAGATGTATATCCCGACAGCTTCTTGGTGAACATGGCGCACTTTGAGAAGCATTTTCTCCGTTGTAAGGCTACATAAAGCTTCGTGTCAGAGGGATCAGTTAGCATTAATTCGTTCATTCTCATAGAAACATGAATTTAGACAAAGGAGTGAACATTACATCAGCTATTTTATTTAAAGTAGTCTGTTGTTAATGGTTGTGGAGCATTGGTAGAGACTGATCTGGAATGAATGGCATGCTCCTAGCAGTGAAGTGTGTAGCACTACCATAGTACCATTGGGCCAGTGGTTAAATAGTCCACCCTTTAACCAGAGGAACCAGGTTCAAGTCCCCAGCAAGCATCCGTCCTGTGTGAATCGCTACCCACTCCAGGGTCGCTTATCTGTAGGTGACCCTGACCTCCCTGTGGAGCGGGCCAAAGACTAAATTTCCCTCCAGTGATCAATAAAGTGTCACATTACATTATAAGCGTGTCTTTGTTGGCAAAGCGTTGCTCTGCTTTGACTCAGGAGCCAACCTCAGTCAGTCCATCCTGCCCCGCTCCCTCCCCCGGAGATCCTGCCTCTTCCTGGTGTCTGTGTCTGCCTGGACCCAGACGCTGCTCTGTGTATCTTCTCTATACTCTCTCTTGTCGTTGTTTTCTTTTCTGCGACTCCATACAGTTGTATTTGACTGCCACGGACAATAACAGCCGTCACAGCTGGCAGTTAAAGCCCTCGGAGAGTTCAAGATCGTTTTGGTAACCTCGTCTGCTATGCTAACAGGTACAAAACATGCCCACCTTGTCCCCTTGCTGGCCTGTTCCCCCCTCTGTACCGCTCCCCAAACCCACCTGGCACTACTCAACCCTCCCATCCACGTCCAGCCAGAGTTCCCGGGCCTCCCACTACCCCCTCTGTCTTGAGTCTTGCTCGTGTGCCACCTGACCTCTCACCTGATGCTTGATCCCCGTGGCCCTGGGCTGCATGTTACCCTACCCCCCGCACCACAGCTCTATTAGGACAAACGTGAAGCTGTAAATCAGCCC
>OOFE01045784.1:17169-28461 GCA_900323365.1 Monocentris japonica | reverse complement strand
CAGTGGGGAATTCATTCCCGGACAGCTCAGTTTGTGGAGCATGAGAGTCTCAGGGTCGTGGGTTCGATCCCCACTTAGTGTAACTGTAACTTGTAAGTCGCTTTGGATAAAAGCGTCTGCTAAATGACTGTAATGTAATGTACTTCCTGGTTTATCCCAAAGAGGATTTTTGTTTCTTTGGCCAATGGTTTTCTTTCTTTCTCTTGTTTTACTGAACAGGATAAGTTTTCCTTCAGATTTCACTTGTGAAATCTTACCACCATCTGTCATGACAAGAAACTCTGAAAGCTTTAGCTGTTTGCACTGGAAACAGCTAAAGCGCCCTCTTCCTGTTTTGTGCTGTAATGTGATCAAGCAGATTTCCTGCCAAATCCAACCCAGTGGCACGCAATGTAAAATGCAGTGTAGAGGCCAGTAGAGGCTGCCAGTCTTCTCAGAGATGGTCTTGTTTGTTTCCGTTAACTATACTAATGTCTCAAAATTAATGTGGTCATGATTTATTGATGTTAAAATTCTACACACTGCACCTTTAAAGCCCACTTTTATCCAGCACCTGTTAAAATTGGTTGGATGTGCCCATTTCTACTCTCCTCATATGTGACTCTCCCTCAACCTCCCTCCCTCATGCTCTTCCCTCTTGGTATCTAAGCACTGCTTTTAACAAAGTACCTCCCTCTAAAACTCCATTACAACTTCTTTCATCACACTCAACAGGCTTCTGTTTTCAACCCCCTCCCTTCGCTTCGCTCTTTGCCCGAGTCAATGAGCGCTCACTGCAGGAGGCAAGAATGTTGCTGCCAGCATTGCCACCTCCACAGATACCATCATGTCTGAGCAAGCATCCGCCTCACAGCATGAGCGTGTGTGTGGTGTGTGTGTGTATGTGTGTTTGACATTGCAGGGCTTGTCAGGATGTTAACAATGGGAACACACAGTTTCACTTAATTGGTGCATCATCTCAACACTAATAATCAACAGGATGTTGAAGCTGAATCTTATCCAAGTAATTCATCAAAACTTTCGCTCACAGCAAACTTTTCACAGATTACTGCCAGCTTTGTGCAACGCCTCACAATACTCAGCCCAGTGGTTCCCACCTCCGCTCCTCGAGACCCACACTACTGCAGGTTTTCTATCCTACCAGGTAGTTGATTGCATTCACCGGGCGTCCCAGGTCTAAACAGTCCCTATTAGACAGCTAGAATGAAAACCAGCAGTACTACTGCTGAGTTGGGGACTAGCGCCTTGGTCTATATCACTGTACAACCCATAACAGTTGTTGGGTTAATGAGGCAAAACCTGCTGAGACGAAACCTTTGGCCTTCAACCAAATCTCATTCCACCTGTTTTATAATCAGATTTTGTGGAAGCAATTGAGCCTTTTTTATACTTAACTGCTATTGTTCATCAAACGTATGCACTACTAAAAAGCTGAATGATCCTAAGCAATGAGGATGGCAAAATGATTGATGCTGTGAATGGCTATAGTGTAATAACAAAGGAATCTAGAAAACAGTTGGTGGTAGTGTAAGTTCACATAGTAAAACACACTTTTCCTTTCTAGACACCTTGGTGCTATATTGCACACATCTGCTAACCAGAAAAGACACAAACAGAATGCGTCTCCAATGAGTCTCTCCAGGACCAAGGGGAATCTAATCACACCATTCCCTGGAGACTTTGCACATCACAGTCTATCAGGCTCCTCTGGACCCTCACAATCTATCACTGTCTCAGGCTGGACTCATTTCATCCGCAATTCACATAACCCTCCCTCACCATCCACTGCCGATGTGCTCTTAAAGGCGAGGCACTTAAATGCCAACTGATCCAACGGAGCTGCTCAGTGGCCAACAGTGGAAGACTGTGGTTGTACAGGGAAACACCCAGGTGCGAAAGTGTGTATCTGCATGCACGTGAAGCAGGGCGGCACTGAAAAAGAGCATGTATGCTTAGCAAACTTTCTATGGTTGAAAAAAAGTTTAAGAAAAAGCAGCGTTATAGTTCAGCCAGCTCAAATATGTTAGCGCAGTTGCAGCACACTTCTTGTGCTCTCCAAGGTAGATGAATTCTGAGCATAGGGGCAATCAGAATCACAACCGGTGTTAATATACATCGGATGTCAGAGCGTGACTTGCATGCAGGAGTCGTTGACGCTTACCCAGCCAAGACAAAGTTGTCACAGGAGCTGACGTCACACAGCACTTTCCCCAGCTCGAACTGCAGCTGGCTGATGGATCCCACACGGTTCTAGGTAGAAAATACTGTTTGACTGTTGCTCCCTCAGAAAAAGCTGACCTGCACCCCCACAATACTAACCCCATTCACTCCTTGTCACATTGACATTATGGTACAGTTAACATATTAGTTAATGTCAGTCATTGTCATTCTTTTCCATCCAAATTGACACTAGAGAAGACATAATGGCTGGTTGTCTGCCAATGTGTTCATTTCCCACCTTGGTATGTTGTTCTGGACTCTCAACTACGGTTGCAACCTGCTGCACGCCACATTGCATGAATGCACATAGTGATAACAAAACTTTTATTTAGAGGTGTGGAGTGATATGTACTGTCTACTGTATGTCCTACACTGTGATGTGTGGTCCTGTGCCATTTGTGCCAGTATGAACTTGAAATGTCAGTATGAAATCAGTATGAAATGTCACCATGTGAGTGGTTACAGCCCAAGCCCACCTTCCAGTTAGCGCGCACAGTGTTGTCCGAGTTCCTGCAGTCTCGCAGTGTGCTCTTCCAGCAGGGGGAGTCAGACACGCTGGCATCTCGATGATAACCCTCCCTCGTGCAAATCTTGAACCACAGAACTCCGTCTTCTGCCAGGACTTTCCATATCTTGCTCACCTGGGAGGAGATTGGATAGGGAATGAGTCAGCATACTCCCTTCCCTTCATTTAACAGATTCTACAGTGGCTGCAGTAGCATGCAGCACATAGGTTGTCAGCCAAAACCCAGGTAAGTAGTAAGTAGGAGTAGTAGGAAGGAAGTAAGACATACAGCAGTAAGATTAAAGTCAACACTTATCCAGGTCACTTTAGGTTTGGTTGTGTTAAAGCTGCACTTGGCAATTTTACAATGGAAGCGGGAGGTAACTGTTTGAAATTTGAGGACTTTCTATCAGAAGTCACGTAACGACATTAGACAGGCTCAATAAGCCTACCGAGGTCAGAACAGCTAAAACAGAAATATTTAGGGTGTCATTTCAGTTCTCACAGTAGTTCGATTGTACTTGGTCTTTATTCACTGCAGACCTTTGACATCTGTGGCTGTATATCCACGCAAGACCTTGGTCATCCTCTGCAGCTCTCAGGTCAGATATGATGACAAACCTCATCTTGTTTGTTTTACAGAGCAGAATTTCACTTGTCAACAAACACACACATTGATAGACATTTTAAAACTTTGGCATGATTTAAAAATGCTTTAAATTGATTGTTCACTATTTTAAAGCTGCATTACACAACTTTTTGTTGGCAGCTCCAAATGGCAGTGAGAATGAAAACTGAATGAAAACTGTTTGAACTTCAATACCCAGATATTATGTAATGTGACGTCAGTAAACTGCACACAGCCCCGGCTGATCGCTTTATACCAAAGGGATGAGAGAGGATTGGTGTAGACTTTTGCTCACTGCTGTTTAGAATCAAGTTTTGTATTTTGCTGTTAAGTTTTTATTTGTCACTTCCTGTGCATGGAGACGTTTTCCCAACAGTGAACATACCCAACACCAGATTTTCACCTGGGCAAATAGCGAATCTACAGCCTCTCAATTAAGGGGGATGGCACGCTATTCTCTGTAGCAGCCCCACTTTGTGATTTAAGCTCATGAAACGAGTGTATTTTTACATAAACATCTTGCTCACTGCAGCTTTAACAACTTGGTGATGGCAGCCTACCTGGGCACATCTTCCCAGTTCAGTGCAATTGAGATGTTGGAATATCTTCAAGGCTATCTCGTACGGCAACTCAATATCGAAGAAGGGAATTTCATTGACCTCATTCTGCAATAAGAATAGGAATGGATCAATTTATTCTGATTAACAAATTATCGTTGTTGTCATCATCATCATCATCATCATCATCATCATCATACCAGATCCTGAATGAGTTGATCAACCAGCTTGTCGCCTTTATTGGCCTTTTTCTGTAGCTGCTGTTGCAACGATGCGCTGCAGACATTCGTCACGTTGTGATATTGCCTCTTCCTTCTTGTCCTCTCCTCCTGAATCCTGTCCAGCAAGGGACTAGTCCTTCCATCCAACAAACCTCTTGCAATGGACACATACTCTGGTTGATCCTTAGACTCCCCTGCACCCTTAGCCCCTCCATCACATCCCTTGTCTTGAATGCAGCTGCTCCCCCCTGATTTTGAAGGACTACTGGCCTCTCTTCGCTCTGTGGTGTTTGGCGTTTGACAGAGGTCTTCAAAATATCGATTTTTTGAATTTCCTGGCAGACCAGGAAGGCTCCCTGCAGGGGAAGGAGCAGGAGCAAGTTGATGCTCCCCTTTCTTACTTACTAATTCGTTTTTCCAACGCTCCCTGAACACCGCAAGTTCATCCTCTGCCATTTTCCTCAAGCATCGCTGACAAATCTATCAAAGTTATGACTTTCAGGTTGTTAGAAAACTGTGTTGTAGGAAGAAATGAGTAAAATGCAACAACTGTTGGAAAACATCGCTTCGCAACAAAACAAGCACGTCCGTCACTGAAAACAGTCCGAAGTGCGACGACACTGAGTACATAAGTTCCGCAAAGTTTAATTCCGCAGGGTTTATTATAGACGCGGCATCTAGCAAGGGGTAATTTGATTTTCTGTACATTGTAATAGTACTGAATATAAATGTATGCATTTAATTCTGTACGGTAGTACGTGTGGTCATAATCGGACATGGCAAATGCATGTTTTACCCATAAAAAAATAAAGATGAACACCATGTCCCACCTCACCCTATTAAACAAAAGACTCTCCAGATCAGACGAAACGAGAGGAGAGTTTCAAGAGTTAACGTTGCATCTGTCTTTTGGGAAAAGATGATGTAAACCCCACACCATGTGACAATGTAATGAATAATACAGCAGAGAGAGAGAGGGAGAGAGGGAGTGAAAGAAAGAAAGAGAGAGAGAGAAACGCAAACACAGTTAAGATTTGATCCGGACAGCGAGGGAGGGTCATATTCCCTAAGACTAAACAGAGGAGACAAGGACGACAAGAACAAGCGACTGGTCTTATTTTTGTTTAGTAACCGAAGATGTGCTGGCTCCCGATAGACCAGCCTTTGCTTCTGCCCAGTGACTCCATCTGTGCCCAAAGACCTTCGCCGTGCTCCATGGCCCAGCTCCTCGCTTCCCGTCTGAGGAGGATCGGGGATCAGCTGGAGAAGAGCTGGACGTCGGGGGAACCGGATAGCGACTACTGCTGCAGGGAGGGAGGGCATCTAAACAGACAAGGGCACTTCAAAGGCTTTATATGCGCTGCAATACATATCACCGTCCTCGTGCTGTTTGTCACAAGGCGACACCTGTAGGGCGCGCGGGCTCACGAGACAGCAACACCAGCAACAGGTAACATACAGTGTCACACGTGTGTGTATACGGTGCTATAACGAGTGATGTAGTTTTAAAGAGAAACTGTGGGTAAACTGTGACCTGCAGCCGGTGGTCATCATAAGGCGAACAACGTGAATATGAACCAAAAAGGAAACGCGTTATTTTATGTGGTAACGCGTTACGTTCATTGTGATGCTTTATGTTGGGTCATCTGAAATTCTAGTCATTCCTATTTTTAGTGATTTTCATGGTTTTACTTTAATGGTTTTCTATGGGTTGAGGAATCCGCCATCCCTGGGCTTATAAAACCCTCCCAGACCCCTTTGGATAAACTCAAACATGCATGGCGGTCAAAACAAAAACAGGATTGCTTTCCTTAGCGCATGAAGGGTTGGAGATACGAAGTTTTCACCCGACAGCGACGATGGGTAACTTTTCTTACAGTAGAATTATCAGAAAAACGTCAGAATATCAGACATCAGAAAATTGCATCCAGTTTAATATCATGCCATTCACTTTACAGCTGCTCCTTCTCACTATTTTGGCACATTGTGCTTATTATATCATGCTGATTATAACAATTATCATGCACTCACAATGTCCTCGTAATGCCTCACGAGCACCACTTCAAGTTGTGTTACCATTCACACACCATGACACACCATGACTCCTGTGATTAACTTTAAATAAACAAAGCAAGCTTGTTTTTTGGGTGATTTATGGAAAATAATTATAAATATATATATTTATATCCTATGTAGATGGTGCCTTGAGGACCATGCACGAGAAAACGGGCTCAGAATATTTGCACTAAAAACATGGGATGCAAGAGAGACGGAGGATGCCACTGAAGCGAGGTCACCGCAAGACGTGCTGACAGCATCCACACCGCCCAGAACTGGCAAGATAGCTTTTTTTGAGAGGGATAAAAATGTGTTTTCATAGTCGGTTCTGTGTGCCTGACGAATTTCATGTGTCACGAAGACTATTTAGGCCTGTTATGTGGGTGCCCTGCGAGTTTCATAACGAGCTGACACACTGAACTCCAAGCAGTCCTGCACTCAGTAGCGCATCCTGCCCCTGCATGACTGCCTGACTCTGTCATCCCAGTTATAAAACGGTGATGTCATCCTCCCCTGATAGTATGGAGGGAACAACTTATTAATTCGACTCCTTTGGTCCTTGACCAGCCTCACCTCACGAATGCATCAACATTTTTTTTTTTTAAAAAAAGGCTCAAATTGATTTGATGTGGAAATTTGTGCAGTTTTCTTTGGAAATGCATTGAATGGTGCACTGTGGGGAAAATGCTTTGGGGCTTCACATTGCACTGTACTTTTTTTTTTTTTTTACATAAGCTATACTATAAACGTAAAAACATGTACATAAGTGTCTGTATAGATGTTTTTTCTACAGTATTTAGATGAACTTGAGGGTGGCTCCATGGGATCTTGTGTGCTTTAGCGTTATGTTTTGGGTGGCAGTGTTAAGTGGCATTATCATCAACATCATACAAGACTTGTGCATAGGAGGCTATGCCGTTATGCTAACTGTGATTTCTGAAAATAAGCTGTTTTTCTGATATTGCAAAACTGTAGTGTGAGTGGAAATATTGAAACTGTCTTTTATAAAGTGTGTGTTCTTTATACTTTTCAGATATTTCATATGGATTTTGAGTAGTCAATATAATAAAAGCTTTTCTGAAAAACATTTGTCTGCTCCTGTCACTACAATTGCACAAGAAAGACACTTGACAAAACAGGCTATACTTCCTTAATTTAATTGAAAATCTGGACTGTGTACAGTGCATACTGCAAGCAAACAACAAAAGTGACTTTTTCGTTACAGAACTGGTCAGTACAAACAAATATGAACATTCATAAGAAATGACATGACCTGTGCATCACAGTACAATGGAGGAAAATCTCCTATGAGACTGGTACGGTCAATAAAAATGCAAACAGAAATTCAAAGGAAGTCAGGCCTTATTACACTCACTGTCTGCAACACATTTACTGTCTACATGATACTGATCCATATAATGTGATGCTATGGCACCACAAACACTGATTCAAATTTACAATTAATTTCCAAAATGATATATATAAAAAACATTTGGGGGAAAAAACTTGCTCATCCAGTTCGTCATTCAAGTATCCAGTCAGTAAAAGTGTTTTCATTTTGACGACCAAGGACAAGTTACCTATTATGCTTTAAAGACTACAGACATTTCATGTAGACCTGACCAAATCTTAGCCTTGTGCTAAAGTCCCTACAGGTATAGTGTAAATGCCTGGACTATTTACAGTATGGCCATGCTAAATCCTAGCGCCATTTTTCTATTCAGCCTGTGGTAGATAGTGTAAAACAGCAACAGTGGCTTTGTTGTTTACATGCGTACAATAATTAAGATAATAGTCCGATTAAGCCGTTTCCATGATTCTCCCCTGCTTACATATGACGTGTGGTTATTGCAAGGATTCAAATGGGAATGACAAAAAGCAACATCTTGAACAACATAGGTCGGCACCGACTTAACTTGCACAACTTTAGACTCTGAAAGAAATAGGATTATACACGTTGTGCCTGGTCTCTATTAAGTACTCCACATATGTTACTGCCATTACGCGTACCCTCGTGGAAACGTAATCAGAGTACAGTGTTTACATGCCGTACTCACGTTATTGTCTTAATCGCATCTTTGTGTGTGACTGTAAACGTGCTCGGCGCTAGTATATCTGGAAATGAGCGGAGGTGGTGCCGTCCTTCCAGCATCGCAGCGTCTCGATGACAGCGGAGCGACACAGCGGACATGTTCTCTCCCGGTCAAACCACAAACACAGGCACTCCTCGCAGAACACGTGCTGGGAAGACAGAGAGAAACAAAATGGCACATATTTCATTTTTCCACACACAGATTTTAAGTGCACTGTATATTCAAGCTACCATGTCCCACAGAGATCTCTGGATAACAAGCTTTGCGCTTTGTGTGTCAAATTGTTAATGTCTTTGGTAAATAGCCATGCTCGCTTCGCGTCAGGGTCTTGGCTGCCCTGAAGGGACTAATTTAGCGATAATGACCGGCTCCCTGTATGTTCCTCAGTTTGTTTTTCATTTTTCATTTCTTCTTATTTGAGCATAACATTTTACACTGCTATTATATTGTATCTTTGTGGCTGATTTACCAAATTTACCAAGGGTTGCAAAAGGCAAGGAAACATTTTCTTTACCATTTCTCCGAAGGTCTGTTGCTATCAAGAGGGATGCATTTGATCATTTGTGTTTGCATTCAAAAGCATATCAGTGGTTTCATCTGTTTTATCTGTCAGTGAGTCTTTACCTGGCAGAGAAGGGCTATGGGATCTCTGAAATCAGCCTGACAAATAGCACAGACATCCCCAGACTCGCTGCACTGCTGGCTGCTCGCTCTCACACCGTAACTCTGGACGAGACAAACAGAATGACAGGTCAACAGCAACTTCTGCTTCAGACATGGTGTGCACAAGCAGCTAGTAAGCTCACTCGTTCAAAAATGCTCATTCAAAAACTGGAGCGCACTTGCTAGCATGATGTGGCTTCATAGAACACAAAATGTTTTCTTATGATAGTAAACAATCAAATGAAAGCTGAGAGATCTAAAATGTATATCAATGGTTCCTTTGTTGAAAAGCGAATAAAAGTGAAATGCAAGATAGTGTGTCATCATATCTGACCTGAGAGCTGCAGAGGATGACCACGGCCTTGTGTATGGCAGATATACGACCACAGATGTCAAAGGACTGCAATAAAAACCAAGTGCAATCAGATTATCACGAGAATTGAAATCGCACCACAAATATTCCTGTTCTAGCCATTTTGGTCATATCAGACCAGGTTGTTGTTGCATCCCGAGCCTGTCTGCAGTGTCCAAGTATCGTATCATGTCCCTGTACCTTTCTCATATATTTGATCTTTTATTTGTGTGTTCATTAAAGCTGCACTAGGCAAGATGTTTATTGTAAATAAATCACAAAGTGAGGCTGCAACAGGGAAGAGGGGCATTTCTCTGGTGTGCAGTTTACTGGCATCACGTTACAGGATTTCTGGGTATTTCAAAAGGTTACCTCTCGCTGCCACTTGGAGCCGCCAACGTGCAAAGTTGGCTAGTGCAGCTTTAATTAAAAAAAACTTTATTTATCCAGGGAAGTTTTTGCTCTTTTTCAGTACAATCCTGCTTCACATTCATGCCTTCAGACATGTTCTCACATGGGAGCTGCTGAGTACAACCACAGCTCCACTGAGCTGCTGAGCTATTGGAGGTTAAGTGCCTTGTCCAAGGGCACCTTAATGGTAGTTATTGAAGGAGGGGAGATTGATCACGCATTTACTTTCCACCGCCTAGATTTTCGCTCCCGATCTGGAAATTCATACTGCTGACCTTCAGGTCACAAACAAGCTTCTCTAACCTTTAGTACTACTGTCTGGCCACAGTGAATCAGCAACAGATGCACATCACAACATCTTCTGATAGCGACACGCCAACCCTGGTCTTGGAAAACACCAGTGTTTCAACCCTGCACATGTTCAGTCCACACCCAAGAAGTGATCCACCCAATTCAACTGAACAAGCCCATCATCAAAAACCTCATCCGATGAATCACAGGTCTAATACAAGTCTGAACTATAATTGTCAGCACACCTGATAGAACACATGATGGTGACCGCTGCACTGTGTACTGCATCATGGTTGCATCATTACATTACATTTGTTATGATGAAAATTAACTGACTAATCCCCACAACATTTTCATGTTCTGTTATCTAACTGCTCGGGTGTCTGCTGTCACGCAATGTTCCCTTAGATTTCCCGTCTGAAACTTCAATTCCCTTTTGACCTCACTGTCTTTATCCAGTCTAAACCCAATGTGCATTCCTATACTCAGGCAGACATAAGCCCTCTCTAGAGCGGCGTTTGTAATATTCCTTCCTGAGTGACCACGTCAGTGTGTTTCCCCAATGACCTCGGCAAAATTCTGGCCAAAATGACCTACTTTTTTCCTTATAGCAATTTCTAGGATTATTCTGGAGCGCTACCTCACTTTTTACAGACACAAAAATATAAGCTAGTACAATTCATTCATTTTCTAATGCTACCTAGATTGTGGCATAATTTTTTGGCATTGTGGCATAGTTTTTCAGAATCAATAAATTATTAGAAGAAGTGATGTGTCAAGTCCAACCTCTGGCCATCTTTAGAGTTATCGCTATCGTGAGGCAGTTATCCCTTTTCTGAGATATAGTTATAGTCTCACAGTAATATATCTTACATGTGTTGTCAGGGCATCATGGCTCTAATATTATTGTTGGTTCCTTGCAATGTTGGTGATGTAGGAGCTGAAGTTTATTCTACAGTTGCCCTTTTTCTAGTCGTACTGGATAAGAGCATCAGCTAAGTGTAAAAATAAACTAAAAAACAGTATTGATCCCCTGCTATATGGTGTGATACTACACAATGTGGCTGCTGTGGCTTGCTAGAAGTTGGTTACCTTGCAGAGGCTGTAGATGATGATGAGTGTGGCTCCCAGCAAGTAACTGGAAGAAGGGTCTTCTCCCATGATGTACTTATACCAGAGCTGGATGGGTACCAAGGCCCGAAACAGCTGGCTCAGCTCCTCGATCAGCAGGTAGAACTTACCCTGGACAAACGCAGACAAAATTAGAAAAAGAATTAGAAATAGAAGTAGCCT
>OOFE01045784.1:0-17149 GCA_900323365.1 Monocentris japonica | reverse complement strand
AGCCTCTACAGCTGATTCATCTAAACTGGGTGCCTATGTGTTTACAGCTGTGACTTCCAGTAAAAACACTAAAAGTCCAATATCTGTTTATAACGCCAGTGCTTTTGAGAGGAAACAATAAAGCCAAAGGAAACTCAGTGGTCTTTACCAAAGAAACAGGAGCTCTTTAATAATGAATTGGCCAATAAGTATTCAGTCTTTCTTTGATCCACTCGAACCATCCACAAAGCAGAAAGAGCTCAACAGCTTCCGGGGACTCTTCTATCTAGTCAAGAGCAGAGCAGTATTAAAAGCTTAAAACAGCATGCCTCCAGCCCAAACATGGCCGCTGTCCAGGGCTTCACAGTTTCACAGCGGTACAGGCAATTTCCACACACTGCAAGGGAAACTGGCAGCGGCTCTTTCCACCTGCTACCCAGTACCCACATTAAGCCCAGCCCTACGGGGGACTGCTAGCTTCCTTTAAAGGAACACCCCTCCCGCTTTAACCACAGAGAAGAAATGAACTTCTGAAGAAGTCCCTGCTGCCACAAAGTATGTTAAGTGAATTGGGGATGGTTAAAAACAGAGATGCCCAAATTGAACACAAACTTGATTCCCTGATGGCCCCTGTGGCATCCCAGCTTGCATAATGACTTCCTGGATGCTAGCTGACAAAGATTGATGACTCTGGGTAAAGAGCCGCGAGCAGTCAGGTTGGTAGCGGAGGCAGACCTCTGATAGCGGCCAATTCATCTTCCTTATTGTCCCCTCAGCCTCGTATCCCACAGTGCACATCACGCCCACGCAAAAACTGTCAAATCTCAGGCTTGGACACAAGCCAAGGAGTTTGAGTAAGCTCCACTGCAGGCCCCAGTTTCATTTCATTTGTCTGATATCTTGATCACCTCCTTCACCATCAGATACAGACAGAGGCACACATATGCATCTATACACAACAGCAGTGGTCCTCAAGATAGTTGTTTTTTGTTTTTTTTAATTTTGGTGGCATCTTTGTTGCTAAGCGCTCATTGCTGTGGTGTTTCTGCACTGCACTTCACAGAGATCACCCGTCAATCAGTACTGTGTTCAGTACTGTGACAGCTTTTTCCTTGGAAGTTTGAGTTTCTGTAAGTGGTGCGCTTGGGGAAAGACATGACACAGAGTGCTTAGTACAGCAAATGTAAAAGTTTTCATTGACTGTATACAGGTTGAATCACTATTGTGTTACAGCCATCGGTGATAGTAGCAAAACGGAAATTCATTTATATGAAGATGTCACAGATTATCACTTTGCTACCTCCTTGAGCTGCAGCTTGTTCATTAAATCTTGCACCTATTGCACAATAGTGCAATATATAGATAGGCAACGCATGCTGAGAACGATCCGTACTTTGGCAGAAGATATGAGCCATCTAGACCTAGAAAACAGACCTGTCTTGGGCCTGCTGTAGGCTTGCGTGCTATCACTTGTGCAGACTCGTGCTGACTGCAGTGCTTATGTAGGATCATTAGCGTGTCCTTGGCTAGATGCGGTAATGAAGTGGAATGGCTGATTCTGTGACTTCATGGGGTTCAGGATAGACGGGACCACTTTACCCTCGCTCTGGCTACCTATGCCGGGTGAAAGGGGAAACAGCAGCAATGGCATAGTCTGGGAATCCTATCAGCTGCACATGTATATCCCCAAAGCTGTGAGAGTGTATGTGTGTGTGTGTGCGTGTGTGTGTGTGTGTATGTGCGTGCGAGAGCAGAGGGCAGGGGAGGGTACAGGTAATAGTCCAGCTCCAGGGAGGGATGACCTCACCCCTGCAACCCCCTCGAGGCCAAATGAGCTCAGTTGCCGGCTGCCTCGGTTCTGATAGGCCTGTAGGTCTGTTTATCAGTGGAAAAATTAATCCGAAAACTCTGTGACCCCCGCCCCCCCCTTCCTCACACTCACACTCACACTCACACTACACACACACACACACACACACACACACACACTTCTAATTCCATACAGGTGCAGCTTGTGGTCCTGGTGTGTGTGTGTGTGTGTGTGTTCAGTCACTTACATATTCTGTTGCCCTGGGCCATACCAACAACACACACAGACACCCGCATGCACAAGCTCACCTCAGGACTACCGTTTAAACCTTATGAATACAAAACAGTGTCACACTGTGACCCTTTAGCACTTTCTTCACTCACGTGAGTATTTCATCATAGTTTTCTCTCATTTTTCTTTTTCTAAATCAGGAAGTAAGGACCTTTGACAGTCAACCATAACTCAAACATGACTACTGTATGTGAATATAACTTGGTTTTCCTACTCTATTGTTTAAGGTTGCATAAGCACATGTGGCCCAACCAGTTTGCAAAAGTTGTATTTTCAGATTGTAAGGTTAAAATAGCTGTACATTTTGTGGATAGTAAATTGAGGAAGTTTACACTGATGAGATTCATAGTTTTCTGTGATAAGGGTCATGAAGATGGATTTCCTACCCTGGATTTGAAGGCCAGGAGAATCTTGGGCAGGAAGAGGACAAAGCATTTCAGGCCGATGGTGAAGTACTTGAGGACAAAGTCAGTGATGCCCACCACCCAGATCAGATCAAAGAAGTCAAAGCTGTTGATGTTGGGCTTAGCAAATATGAGGCTGGAAGAGAGAAGATTTTAAAGTCGCCTGCAATGTTATTACAGGTGTCTTCACTGAGGATGGGTAAGATGAAAAGGAACAGCCAGGCAAATGTTTGAAGAAATGTAGGAAACTATATGGAAATCAGATGATAAAATGAACACAAAATACTCACAAGACAAGACCAGACAAGAACAGGAACACTCCCTAAAGGAAATAGAAATTTGAAAAAATGGCTTCCACAACACAAACAAAACGAATGGCAGAACTTAAAAGTAAAACCAAAAGATGCCATGCAAAGAAACACACACTGTATCTGCTTCCTGTTGTACCTGTTGTACAGCTCCTCTTGATTGAATGTGTAGTAGAGATACGCTACGTTCCCTGCAAGGAAGATCACGATCCACAGAGCAGCAAATATGGAGCGTTCCTCCTGGTGATGTTGAAGGAACACAATGCTCTTATAAGGTGGCATAACAACTAATAACATTGTTTTAACATTGAAATAACACTAAATAAATAGGATATTTTATACATTATCCATCTGCTGTTTCAAGGTAGACAGCTCATCAAGGTGAGTGACAAGTGACGGTAACTTCACCAACTGAGGGGGAGGAGGGCGGGACTAACAATGCACTTCCTGCCTCAAAAGGTTGCATGTTGTAGCTTTAGTGAATCTGGTTTTAGTTAAGTGAAAAACTAAATGTTAACATGAATGTTACTTACCCGTAAAGACACCTGGTGCTTAAATATAGAATTGGCAAAGGCAAATGTGCTGGCCATCCCTACACATACAGCAATGCCTGCCAGAGAGAGGAGCAAAATGATCACTGAACCAAACCTAACATCATTTGAAAAGCTGCAGCTAGTGATGCCTTTTTTATGTACTACTAGCCACTATTACTACTCAAGCTGGATTACCTAGCTTATGCTGAAAGCAGACTTTAGCCAGGAGGATGAGGATGAAGGGGAAGCCCCTCTGGAGCCAAGTGACCACTGCCTTCAGCTCAGACAGGGCCGGGGCCGGGGTGGATGGGTCCTCCTGGGCCTCCTCCCTGGAGCCATGCCTCTCTGAGCCGGCTGCCGTCGTGGCATGCTGGAGCAGAGAGGAGGTCCTGTGCTGCAGGGCCTGGTGGTGGAAGTGGTGGTGGTGATGGTGGTGCTGGGGGGGCCTGGGAAGGAAAGGTCCACCCTCGGCGCGGTGGGGCCCTCCTTCTTCTCTGGATGATGCAGTCATCTGAATAAAAACGTCTGGGGGAGAGCCCAGGACTAGGCCAGCGGCCTGGAAGGGGGCAGAGGAGACAGAGCCGGAGGGGACACCCACCAGGCCAGAGAAGAGCTGCTGGGGTGAAGTGGGCGAGTCAGGCTTCAGACAGTCAAACACGCCGCCCTCGTCCAGGCTACTCTCCGATCCCAGGGTTTGGCTACGGCTCCTATACACGAGAGACAGGGGGGATACAACAAAATTGTTAGTCAGTCTGGACAATGGCTTTGTTTTATTACCTCCACCAAGGAGGCTGCATCTGTCTGTAGTAGGACATCTCAAAAACGTATGGACTTACTATGAAACTAACAAAGATAGAGATATGATTGAGTGTGGTTCCGCCCACATGTGGTGTAGGCTCTTCTGTGTATGGATCCATTCCTACCCTGCTCCAACATACCTGTACTCAGCACTCAGAAATTGTATGTCTGTACTCTCTGTGCTCTATACAAGACAATACAATAACAAAGGGCCTGCTTATGAGAGTCCCTCTTCCCACCTTTCAGAGGGCATGCCATCCGTGTTGCTACTGTGTCTCCTCTGCATGGCATACCGCTCATCACCACATGGTCCAGTCCTGTGGATGCAGGTCGAAAAACATCAACAGTGTTTAGCAGTGGGAGTGGCCGACCTACAACTTGTAACCTCTGTACCATGCGTGTTTCATGCATTAGAAGCTGGCAGTGGTAGCCATCATTTAAACGGTAATTTACCTGAATCACTACACTGAATTATCCGTCAGCACTTGTCATGGTTTGCGGGTGGTTAGCTAGGTTGATTAGTTTGCTGTGGCTGAGAAGGAAGCCTCGACGTTGTGCTGTAAAAAGGATGGACGCTCTTCCTGTATGACGTCACCGATGACGTCTATCTAGCGATCAGCGTCCTCCCTCCCACCACACCACATCCGTGTCGGAGATTTGTTTTGATGATGGTGGATGTCAGATTTCGTGGGATAAAATAATAGCAGCGGCTTGTTACACGTAATTTTGGGCATTGCCGAGTCGTTTTCTTCAAAGGAGATTTAACTGCGTTGTCAGATGTAATAGTTGTTTAGGTTTTTCCCATTAATGTTTCCAGACTACTAGCTAATGCTAACTATAGCTAGCTAGTAGGCTAACAAAGCAGCCTTTTATGTAGAGAAACCGTTTTAACTGTATGTGTTTTCATGTCTGTCAAGAGGCTTTTTTGCTTTGTAGCTGAGAAGCGCATCTTCTTTCGTCTATCGTCTGTTTAGTTTACTGTTATAACAAGTCTACAAAATGGGTTAGCTAGTGTACCGTTAACTTGGCTCGATTCTGAACCCGGAATGCATGTATCTCTTGGTAATTGTGTATCATATTTGCACTCTAGCAAATGTAGCTAATGTTTGCTTGCAAGTTTTGCTTGATTTTGCATCTCGTGGAGTCCGTCATTATCGGACAGACCCCAGTTGTTACATATCCCTGACAAACAATTTAGTCAGGAAATTCAAACTTGTGGAGGTTTGATATTTTTGGAATTAAGAAGTCACTGGCATCTCCTCAAGAAAGCCATGCCATGATGGTGCTACGCCGTTTACTGAGAAAGCGCTGGGTTCTGGGAGTTGTCTTTGGACTGTCTCTTATCTATTTCCTCACCAGCACACTCAAACAGGTACAGGAGCTCACACCAGCCAAGTCATGACCCTTCCTTCTGAGCTTCAGCCAAAATATACTTTCATTACATTACAGTGAAATTATATTCTGCTTTTCTCTGTCTTGCAGGAGGAGAGAACCATACGGGACCGCACCCTCTTGGAGGTAAGGGATTCAGACCATCACATCCCCTGGAAGGTCCGTTTCAACCTGGGCAACAGCAGCCGACAGATCACTCAATGCAGAAACTCCATTCAGGGCAAGACGCTGCTCACAGATGAACTCGGTGAGTAATGTGGCCAACTGGGCTCCGTCACTTGATATGATGATGATAAAGTGGCGGCTCCGTCATACTGCTTTGCAGCCTTACCAAGGTTTTGTATCCATTAGCCTAATCAATCTATATGCTTATCTATTTGTCTGCTTTAATGTTCTACAGGTTACGTCTGCGAGAGAAAGGACCTGCTGGTGAATGGCTGCTGTAATGTCAACGCCCCCAGCTCCAGACAGTACATTTGTAAGAGCTGCCTGGCTAACGGCTGCTGCAACATCTATGAGTACTGTGTGTCCTGCTGCCTCCAGCCTGACAAGGTAATCTGCTCAGGAGCTGTTGTTGCTGTTGTCAGCAGCAGCTCAAATGGAAACATGCTGCACCTTAAGAGACTGTCACCACTGTGTGCATATCTTTTGGATGCAAGATGTTGAAATGCATAGCTTCAGATTTGTCTCAAACCTGAATCTTGATTGAGGTCCATACACACCACAGAGCAGTGATCATGAAAAAAAGAAGAAATTAAAATCTGCTTTTGTGCCTGATGTACACACACACACTCTCTGTTATCTCACTTCTTCAGCAACCTCTCCTTGAGCGTTTCCTGAATCGTGCAGCTGAAGGCTTCCAGAATCTCTTCACTGCTGTGGAGGACCATTTTGAACTGTGCCTGGCCAAGTGTAGGACTTCCTCACAAGTATGAGTTGCGCAAGAAAAATGAATTTAAGCTCAAACAACCTTTTTTAGAATGTTTGAACAACCTTCACAGATCAATACACCTAATTAAACCTGATAAAATGTATTACAAAAGTTATAAAACACACTATTACCATTAATCTCAAACCAACACATCAGTGAATTTAGTTATCCCAAAGATAGAACCCACACGGGTTCCCTTTGGGTTAGTCAGGGCAGAACTGGTTCCTATCAACACCTTGGCCTGTAGACTGTGCAGTGAAAGCCAGCATTTCACTTGTATAGCTTTAAACACATTTTAGACAGCTGTCAAAATGAAACTACTGTCTGTTATGCTCACCAATGACTCATAATCATTCAATGAATACAATTGAATGAACAACACAAATACTTGAATGCATTAGTCTGATTTTTGTGTTATTTTTTTTTTTTCTCTTGCAGAGTGTTCAACATGAGAACACCTACCGAAACCCTCAAGCAAAGTACTGCTATGGAGAAAGCCCTCCAGAACTCCTTCCTATATGAGTGTTTGACTTTCCTCTTGGGTTAAGAAGGTACATGAAAAACGGTGGACTCCTACAACGCTCCGGTGGGACCCCTAAAGGTGCTTGGGGAAGAAACAGACAAATCCATCTCTCTATGACTAAATTGCTGTCTTGGACAATGCTGCACTACTGTGGCATAGAGATGGTGATGACAGGACACCATACCAACCTCAACATGGACATATACTGTATGTGATTTGATTATTTACACTTCATAAGTGCACAGAACGCTTCATAAATTCATCCGTGATGATCATCAGGTCTACATAGCAGGCAGCTCATCCATCGGGATTCGCTTCATACCGTTCAGTGTCATAAATAGGCTTCATTTTAACCCCGATATAAGATAATAACAGCTGTTTTTATGTATCATTGGACATTTAAAAAAGGCCAAGAATGTGTCATAACTTGTGTGTGTAGCGCATGCATGTGGAATAGCTATTTAATAAAAGTGACTGTGAAATTAATTTTCATATAATTTATCCTGCTTTTTTATTTCTTTTTTTTTTTTTCAAAATATGAGGACTTTTTGTCTAATTTGCTAATATTTGGAATTTCTTTAAAAATGATAGTGGAGCATTCAGATATGAGAACCAGATATGATTTAGTCAATGGAAGTAGTGGAAGGATCGAAAATGCACATTTTTTTGTAACAAAAATTATGTTTTATACTAATCTTAAGCATTCGAAGCCTCCTCTATGGAACCATGGGATTTCTAATTGAGGATTAATTGATAATTTGAGGATGAGGAGGCCCACATTAATCTCTGTTACAGTGCAGTTGTTCCCTTGCATTGCTGTGATGGGTGTTTGACAGCCTTATCTGCCTTACCATGCACTGTCCATCTGTCCACAAATTTCACCATGGAATACAGTGGTTGGAGTCCAAACTGGTGGCTCCCCGAAGATGATTCTTATCAGCTTCTCTTTCTACCTCAGGCAAAGCAAACCTCTCACAAGGGAAAGGTGGTCAGAGCAAAACAATTAATCATTCTGAAGGCAGGGAAAACAAACTGTCGTAATTAGGAAATATATAAATATATATCAGAAGGGGCTCTCATTTTCCTCTTTGGCAAGTTGATTAATTACTGTCACATGGGAACGGTGAGCTGCCACTAAGTAACAAGTTTAATTGAACAAAACCATTATTGATAAACCGTTAATAGTAAAATCAGAAGTACTTTGTGATTAAATGTTCTGTACAGTTGTATCTTGTATTTTATATTTTACATTATCTACTGTAGGCCTTTAGTGAAGAAGTGGAAAATGGGATCATTTTACTTCTCTTGTATATGAAACAGTTTTTAATATATAAAACGTCTGTCAAAATGCATTAAATGTTACAAATCCAAAACAGACTTTTAGGAAATTAATTTCATGAAGTCACATTGTTCACATTTTCAATTGCAGTGCAGAAAATAATTACAAAAGACAAATTGTTTAAAAAGTATTCATACTTTCCCAGTTATAGAATGCTGCCATGGACAGTAACCATGTCGACATCACATTGAAATCAGGTTGTCACCTCGCTTCAAGAATTACAGAAGTAATCCACTCCCCTCAAAGTATTTCCTAAGAGCTGGCTCAATATTTGTACATTTTTTCTGTATTATTTGTCACCTTGACCTTTGACCTTTGAACCATGACCTCATGCTCCAGCCAGGCCAGATAGTTTCTGGATGCCTCAAGCAGTGTATGGCCCCACTGCTTCCTCTCAAACGTATGCTTGGGCATTTTGGGTCGGGATGGCTTCAGGGAGCACTCCCCTCCCAGAATATACTTCACACATGGTACAAGCATGTTGACCATGGAGATGGTCTCCTTGAGCTTCTTGTGAAGTGAAACATCTGTGGGGTTCAAGTTGTTCTGCTGGTCCTCCAGGACTTCCTCCAGGGCTTGGGCCATGAAGAGCAGGCTACACTGAACTTTTGACCCAGGTAGAGAGGAGCTCTGGGAGGCATGGAGCTCTGGGAAGCCTGGGGACCAAGGAGGGAGGTGCTTCCCATTGGCTTCATCCTGGAAACAATGTATTGAAATGGAGTATTAGATTTGCTAATAGTCTTCATGCAATACCTGTAATTGCTACTATCACTGTATTACGAATGAGCCTCTCATCTCTCAAAATTCTGTGTTTCTGCAGGATCTCAGCCTGGAAAGTAGATGTATTGATTTCATTAAAGATGTAGATGTAGTTAAAGACCACATTGCTGTTCATTGGTGCAAGTCCCTGCACCTATATTTTATTGTCATTAGGTCATCCCACATACTCAGAGGATTCGGTGAAAGACTAATGTGACTTATTAGCACATCACCCACTCATCTTGTGACGCTAGATGCTAGGATGGCT
The DNA here is from genome assembly GCA_900323365.1 of Monocentris japonica. Lineage (NCBI taxonomy): Eukaryota > Metazoa > Chordata > Actinopteri > Trachichthyiformes > Monocentridae > Monocentris > Monocentris japonica. The sequence goes on along the minus strand of OOFE01045784.1, from coordinate 7,814 downwards.
AGCTATTTGTCTTATTAGTGCAAGAAGTCTTTCCACCTTTTGACCAGGCAAAAATTAGGTCATCCAGCTATATTAATAATGTTGTATTGTATGCTTAGTACAAAAATATCAGAGCTGTTTTTGGCCATGTAGTATGGATTTCTTTGTCTTTTTGGAATCCTTCACATATCCCTCACAGTCATCTGCACATTTGTATTCCCTCTGAAATGTCTCCACTCAACTGGTGCGGGATTTCTTTCAGGGAAAGGGCTTGGAAATTGCTACACACATTGAAGATGCATCCACTTTGCAGCAGTTAGAGAGACTTGTGCCTTTTGTGACAAGATCCAAGATGTTTAACATGCACGCCATTCTGGTACTGAAATAGTTGAGTTTCAAATCTGTGGCAGAAAATAGTCCTACAAACTGCAGTGTGATTACGGCTGCAGCCATTACACATGTGCAGTGAGATATAGGAAACCCAAAGGAGTCTGTTACTTACAAAGCTGGTCAAGCACTCTTTGACTAGGACTTTGGTAAGGGCTGTCATCGGTTTCAGCCTGCAGAGCGGATTGGTGAAAGCACTTTTCGTTGGCAGATGGATTGCATCCAGCATTAGAATCATCATCCAGGCACAAATCACTTTCAGAAATCCTGAGAATCAAGAGTTATGTACACGATCATAATTCCTGCGGTGTTCACCAACCCAGTGCATGATTTTGCATAGATATGAAAGTGTCAAACTATAAAGTACATCAAGTATTAAAAAAACCTGTTTGAATGATGAATGAAGTAGAGTTAAGTTGCACTGCATACTGTACCTGCTTTGCTTTTCATTCTGAAAATTGATTCCACTCAAGTGCCCTGTTTTCAAATCTGTCAGACACCTATAACAACGAGTAATCGAATCAAATTCACACAAGATACATTTTTATGTTAGCACACTCCTCACAGGAGGCGTGTGCTTGTGATCAACTTCCCCCATATCTGACTTGGTCTTATCCTTTGACGAAACACACATCAGGCAAAGCAATCAAGATTGGTTTCCTTTAAAGACGTCAAATGCCTTGTACGTTATTCTTTGACATTTCAAAATCAAGGAAATCAAAGAGAAGACAGGAAAACACTTCATTTAAGAGTTTATAACAGTTTAGAGTTTAAGATCTAGTAGAACAGTGGTTTTGTTTTTTATTTGTATTTGATATGAGCGGTAATCATTTCCAAACATGTCTTACTTTGGACCAAACACCCAAACAAGGGTGCAGTCTCAACTTTGTAGATCAGAAGTCATCAGATGAGAAGTCAGAGGAGTTATTATTCAGCTTGTTGTCCAAAACCAAGCTCACCATTAATGTACGTCAACTTGTGACCAATTACACTTGTGATGACATATTTAAGGTATGAAAGCAGAGGCTGATTCAAAGTCTTCTGCAATACTTCCTGCGTGCGTAGATCTGACACTAACCTCAGCCTCCACAATATCCTTGCATGGCAACCTTTGGTTTGTATCCAAAGGAGATGCAGTCCTTACTAACTACAGTTCATGATCCTATATTATTAAATCATCCCAACATTTTTTCTCCACTGGTTTGATTTGCTTGATCCGATATTACAAATTGAAAACCCCTTGGTGATGGATTGATGACACAGCAGCTGAAGGAGAGCAGATATGCATAGAACACTTTTTTTTAATGAAAGCTTTTATCTCTAAATAAATAAATAGTTATAACAAAATATAGACTTTACAGAATAGGTTGAGGTTGAGGTTGGACAGTTACTTCTTGTATAGAAGACATACACAGGAGGTAATATAGAGATTTACATTCATATGTTCCCTTTTTGATGAAGACAAAAGGGAATATATTCACTTTATAACAACAACAATAGGGAAAATACACAAGCAAAGATTGAACACAAGTCTGATCTGCTACATTAGAGGCTGCTGGCCATGGATTTGTTAATTCACATTAACACGTGGACAAATAAATATCAATAAATAAGAGTGCATTAATAAATATAAATGACTTAATAGATGCTTAACATTTCAGTTTTTAGGCTTTGACACACGCACCCTTCATCTCAGTAAGCTCTTGCAGCACTTGTGTAATCAGATCCTTGAGGTTAGATATGACAACCCATCCATAGCGTTTCTTGGCGAAGTCATGGTGGGACAACTCTCGTGGGGGTGCCTCAGTCAGCAAAGGGAAGCCTGGGCTGAGCGTGCTGAGCATGCTGAACAACTTTAAAGTGCGGAGCTGGTCGGAGAGTCGGGTAATAGTGAGGTTCAAGAGTTCCCTGAGTTCAGGAGCTAAAGAGTTGCCCCAAACTTGAATCTGGTAGTCCGCTACCTTGGAAAGGTGCCAATGGAAAAGCACTTCCTTGGTGTAGATGTTCTGCAGCCTCTCTGAAGTGTTGGTACCGAGGATTGTGGCATCAGGGACCTCGTCTGAGACGATACCTTCAGATATGTTATGAAACGCCTCCTGTGAGAAAGTAAAGGGTAATGAACCATTGTACTCTCCTTTAGCATCCTGCTAAAATACACAAACTTTTTTTATCCAAAACAACTTGTCATTGCAGTGTAACCGGTGCTAGATGATGTTCAGCCACCTCTATATTTACTATTTTTTAAACAAACTACAATAACTATGTTTATTGAAGTCAATTAAGACACTTGAAATGGGCTTTGTAAATTGGTGTAAAATGATTGTAGGTACACATTTATGGCTACTGCAACCTATATAAGACAGTAAAAGAAGTATGCCATTTGTGGACAGAAATATCTATGTTGCAGTGCTCATGACAGCGTGATTTAATTTAACTCACAAAAGTCCAGAGGTTCAGATACTAGTCACTGGAATGACTCAACCTATCTCTAACTATCTAAAGCGTGTAACTGAATCGTTCATGTCAGTGTGCGTGGTGTTTGTGGTGTGTGTATGTTTGTGACTGTGCTTATCAAAAAGCAGAATCACTGGCTGGTACTTACATGTGCTTTCAGTAGCAGGGTTGCTTCGTGTATCACTGCCTCCGAAAGTCTCTTAGTGCTTTCTAAGGTTTTGTTACAGTCCATCAGAATGAAAGGAAACACTGGCCGCCACATGACAACCAGGAGCATCAAGACAAGTCCTGGGAAAAGGGAGTGAAAAGGGATGTGATTGGTGAGTGCGTGTTTACTGGCACACCATGCTCACATAAAACATGCAGCCTGTAGGTATAAGGCATTATAATAGGTGCCACACATGAGCCATTCAAACCTGTGCTAAGCTGCTTGAATCAGGTCAAATACTAGTGCATTTATGGCTATTTTCAAATGTACTTCAACATACTGTAAAGATATTTACCATAGTGCCTTAGAAGTCCATTGAGTTGATAGTCCATGGTGACAATAGCAGTTGATTTACTCCACGCTCAGACAGTGGAAGTGATAATTAATTGATACACCAAGCAAAACAGCAAATTACCCCTTTAAAGGACATCAATAACTTTTCATTGGTAAACTGGACTATATATATTTGAAGTGCTAAGTGATCTCCTCCCATCTACACACACCCACACATACTCGTCCACACACACAAACCACAAGGAATGACAAAAATGTATAATACAGTTTCCGTAATGACATCATGTTTTCACACATGACATCACATCACAAAGTCTCAACTGTCACTGTTCACTGTAATGTGATACACCAAGTTATCTACACTCAATGTCAACACTAAACTTGGGTTAAAAATATATCTTGCAGGCAGGATTCATAGGGACAGGGAGTTCATAGTTTTATATGGTGCAATGAAAATCAGTGTGACGTAAAAAGTTATTATACAGGCATAAGAAGTTACATCATTCACTACGTCTACCTTTAGCTTCCAGTTATCTACCAGATCAAGTGAAGAACGAGCCAAAACTACAAGCCTTTTGGCTAACTGGTGCATTTACAGAGTTTAATGTGCACTGACCCCAGAATGCATCCAGCAGTTAGGGCGAATGCACCATACTGCACTTGCCTTTCTGTGTCTCTGCAACTCTCCAAAGGGAATAAACCAGGTTCCTGGGAGGTTATTATTACCACCTGACTGATTTCGTTCACATTAAAACCATAACCTATCACCCCCCACTTTTAACATTGCACGTAGCTGATTCATGACTGATGTACTGACGTCCATGGTAATGACTAGACTACATGGAACATATGTGTGAATCAATCTCACACCATCTGGGCCCCCACTGCAAATAGGACATTTCCTCGCACAGAACAATCTAGCTGAAAGTTTGTTTTGCAGTGGGTGGGAACCGGAGTGTCCGGGCCGTACCATATCTTTAAAAGAAATAGCTTAACATCCGAGTCTCTTAGCGACAGAAGCACATGTAGACATTTGCCCTTCTGGCAAGGACAAGGACCACTGCCAATGGCTGTTGGACTGCTCAGAGGGCTCTCTGAAGCAATCTTTGACTAGCACACAAGGGTAGCTTGATTTCTCTCACTAAGGAATGACAAAACTATTCAATCTGTACTGCATGGAACCAGGATGATGCAAACATACAATTTACAGGGATTTAAAATGCCGGGGCCAAAGCAGACCGGTGTCAAATACTAGTTGCAAGTAATTCTTTACATTCGTTTTAAGCTGCAGTACCAGTGGGGTTTATCCCATCAGGACAAGCAGTCAAATCACACAAAAATATATTGAATTGTGTTTCCAATACTTTTTCTCACCACTCTGGTACTCATTGTTCTCTGATGTAGTAAACCACACCCAAGCAGCACCTAAGTAGGTCAGTAAGTCAAACCTCAAAATATTTGCAAATACTATTTTGTGTGTCTGCATCACAGGACTTTCCTGACCTCACTATGAGATGACCTACCAACCCTGGTCTAGGGCCAGTCAGCCGTTGCTGCAACATGCAGTTGTGCTATCATCTTGCATTTACACCTTTACATCATATTTTAACTATTTGCTAAAATACACACACAGTGAAGTCAAAAAAGAACACCTCATTTCAATAATCTTTATTGAATGAAGCAGCACAAAATTACAAATGTTTACAGAATACTTTTGTTTTACTTCAAATTGTACAAAATGTAGTTGTACCAAAGAAAACATATCTAAATGATATTAGCTAAAGTCTCGAGAGTTTACTGTGCAAATAACAAGGAATAAGACATAGTGTTGTTGACCTTGGGATAATGCTAAGGTTAAGAAAGTATTTTTTTATATATATATCCTGCATATTCTTTTCAAAGCAAAACGAGTGAGCCCTGTTTTTAAAGAAATACAATTCTCAATTTTCTTTTGCATGAAAATGAACATCAGATTAACATTTTCACCAACAGGGTAATATTTCAAGCTTCACTCTTTCAGTTTCAGATAAAAACAAATGAATTCTTGCTAATGACCTTTGACACAAAGGGGTCGCTCAGACACATGGCGTTACGATTTAAACAATACTGGAAGACTCAGTGTTTACAGTGTGTGAACTGTGTGAGAGTGCGCTCCACTGTATGCAGCAAAATAACATGTTAAGAACAATTCAACGTCAGACCATAGACCTCAACATCTCAAGTCCTCTATTAGAGAGAGAGAGTGTATCATACATGTACATGTGTCTGCATTTGTGTTTGTGAATTTGAATGCACATGTGCACGTGTGTGTGTTTTAGGTCTGATTGTGCATTTGGATGTGCAAGTGTGAGTTGGTGGGCCCCCAAGAGTCAGTGCATCCTGCCCTGAAAAGGTAAGACAAGAGGCCTCACACAAACATATATGCACACCGTAGAGAAGCGCTTCTGGTGGTCATGGCAACGGGTTCATAGTAGTTAATACTGCTGGCGATGCAGTGCTAGTCTAGGCACACAGTTAGCCACCTTTCCTGCTGGCCTGCCACCCCAGCCTACTAGAGGGGGTGGGCGTATTGAGCCAGGAACATCAATCTCTGACAGGATTTCAGAAATCAACTGGCGGCAGGTTCTTTCCTCTGATGCTGGAGCATGTCTGTCACACTCACTATGTCCTCCTCAGGGACCTAGACAAGAGGAGAGGAGAGGGAAGTTGAAGGAAATGGGAGGGATGAGATGAGAGTCACTGACTTGGCTGCACACCACTGACAAATGATGGCTGCTGAAATTTCAGACAATGTTTTCTTTCCAAAGACATGTATGCATTTTCCAAGGGAGTTGCACCAATCGGCTGCACCAGTTGATAGTTATACTTGTGTAAAATGACTAGCCTATCCCACAGGTATGAATCGGAGATGAGCCAATACTTAAAGCTGCACTAGGCAAGATGGTTATGTAGAAATACACCCGTTTGTCAGTCTAAAGGACAAATTGGGGCTACAACAGAGAAGAGTCCCATAGTGTCCCACGGTGTCAAGTGGAATCTCTGGTAGATTTTGATGAAGACAAAATAGATCTGACTAAATCTGTGAAATATGAGCCAAATATGTGGCCTCCCATCATCCCACATTTGGTAACAGGCTTTTTTTCCCCCTTATCCAGCGGTTGCAACTACAGAACAGCAGATTACAAAAATGTAGGGAGTTTTTGTCTTTATTTGCACTGACTGTGTTGTTAAATTTAAGGCTCATCCAAGAGCAGTCACCTTAACTGTCAGGCAATTTGTCCATCTGAGTTTCTCTTGACATTGAGCAGGTTGGAAATATTCCCACTCCTATCTAGAGAGTCTACTGTTGTTCTATTTGCTGCCTACAAAGGGAAAACACTATGGCCCATCTGCTGAGATGCAGAGGCTTTCTCAGAATTACAGCAGAGGATGCCACTTTGACCTCACAGATACAGTTTTCAGTAACTCAAAGCAAAACTGTCACCCCATTCATGTTTACAGGGTTTAAGTGACTATGGATTTCCATGACATCATATCACTGAACAGAATAATAATAATAGCCAGCAAAGAGAGTTTACAATCACACTGCTGAAAGTGTGAACTTTTCATTCTGGCACTTAACCCAGAAATAAAGGTGTGTGGAAAAAACTTCCAAATGCACTGAACCTACAAGAAGATTCACTCTCAGTGACCTAAGGTTACACTTCTATCATCAAGTCACATCAGGCCGCTTTAAGTGGCAGGTTCTGCTCACACTGCTGCCAGATATAGAAGTGGTCCAGCTCGCACTGAGTTCTACGTAGACACCTAACACCCACTTTCAGCACAAAAATGGTCACACGGCGATGCGACCTGCCAAAATCTGACCTTTGAAATGAGATCTCAAAATTCACGTTGTGCTGACAGATCACTTAAACAGCAGCTAGCCTGTATGACCTTACTAATAATAGTATTTTTGTTTCTGAAAAGGAGAATGTACAGTCAATGCAGTTTTAGTGTTTTTATTATTTATTTGGTCTGACCCGGACAGCTCAGTTGGTAGAGCAGGAGACTCTCAGTCTCAGGGTTGTGGGTTTGATCCCTGTATAGTGTCAACTATCACCTTTGGATAAAAGCATCTGCTAAATGACTGTAATGTAATGTATTTAGACAGTGGGGAAGTAGGAGCAACCACAGGAGAGAAAGCTCTGGCAGGGTTCGATCCCGGTCGCGGTCTACTGTGCATGCGGCTCCAGAAGCAGGGAAATGAACCACTATCCATCCCTCGCCACTGATTGCATTGTTACATTAGAGCCTATTTTGTGCAAGTTAGACTGAAGGCTTCATCTCTCTATCACACTAACCACTCTATGAGAGATAACCTTTTTTTTCCCCACACCATGGTAAACCACACAGCAATTAATTTCCAGAATGCATCAATGCTTGTGATGTATGAAAGGAAAGTAATTGCGGCTTTAGTGAGTCATTTAGTCCCAGGTGTTTTGCGATAAGC
>OOFE01045783.1:0-14877 GCA_900323365.1 Monocentris japonica | reverse complement strand
GAGAGTGCTGGCAGCGCGGGGAGCTCAGAACCCGGGGTGGTCGTCAGTGGAGGAGGTCAGAGGTTACCCTTAGCAAATGGGGATCCTCTCGGTACCCTGAGGAGTGGAGACCGCAACAGGAACATGGGCGACCACAACCGCAACCTTCTGAACCGAAAGATGACCTCAGCATCCTATGACACATTTAGCAGCGCAGGCTTTGGGAGGCGCCAACAAGAGGAGGATGGAGGGGAAGGCCAGAACCCACCCGAGGTCATACCACTGACGCGGACAGGAGGGGACTACAAGACCACGTCCTGCCTCACGTTGTCACGCCGCGAGGTCTACCTGTGAGGGCCCTGCAACAGAATGATCCACCCCAACCCCTGCTATTCTTAGAAAGAGGGAGGGATCAGTCCATGCTGGGTTAAGACTTTACTGGCAAGAGTATGCAGACATCAAAAAGGTGCACAAGGCCTTTTAAACCTGAACATGTGAGGATGTGAACATATCTGAGAAGACATTATACAAGTTATACATCAAATTGGAATTTTTGGATTCTGACTAATATTTATAGGAACTTGATGTGTGATGAATCCACTCTTGGGAGCACTCTCACCATGAGTACTTTCTGGCCTGAAATCTTTTTATAGCTACTAGTGAAGATTGCCCATGGGCAAAGATCTCCTTATGTCCATGTGGAGGAAGACAACCTAAACTCATCTTTTTTAATCCAATGCATGCCTGACCTCCTGCCATAGGTTGATCTGTGCTAAGAAAAGAGAGATTAAGGATGAGTCAATCCTGATGTTATCAATGCCTCAGTACAAATAAAAACTTTTACTGAGATTAAAAAAAGCATGATTTGGACTGAACCAGATGCTAAAAAACCATTGTGGTCTTAGTCAGTCAAAATGGATGAAAAGAAGTGATGCATCATTGAGTTATTTGAAACTGATTTGTACCAATCAAACTTATGCTTAATCAACAATATAATAACATGAGACGAGGATTTTAAGCAGTCAAACAGCAGCACGAACTACAAAGACTGTGAGAACCTAACAAGTCATAAACAGAATATCAAAGCACCAACAAATATGGCTGCTGTATTATAACAAGAAAGAAAAAAACACATTGATCACAGAAATCAGGTATTTTTTGCCTACAAACACATACTGGAATCAAAACAAATTCCAACAACAAAAGAGAGACTTTTTTACAGTAGTCAGTTGTAACCATTCGGAATACAAGGTCCTCATATAGTTGTGCCACAGTATTCCAGCGTGTGTGAAAAAATAATATGTTTATCTTTTTGCCTTCTCACCCAGTCTGTATGTATATATGTGTGTACTGGAAAAAAAATGGCAGTGTTATTGCTCTACTGCTGTCCACCATAGCAGAGTACGCTACGGTGCGGAGTTCAGTATTCTTACAGATGCACCTAGTGTTCATGTATCATAAATATCCTTTCACACAGACATACACACACATGCACACGGAATGAGGGACATTTGTCAATCATGAACATAAATACGGCCACACATTTTATGACATGAGTTAGTGGCCATGTAACATAAAGTATATAATACCTTACATTACCGTATATACAGAAACATTAAACACTCTTTCACACACACACACACATACACACACAGTGCACATGAAATACATTAAAACATAAGTGCAAACACAAACCCACACAGAGATATGTGCAAATTCATTTGCACTATGTGATCACAATTTAACATATTGCCTCTCATAGAACTAGCTGTAGCATTTTGCCTGCTCCCCTCCAGCCAGTATTTAAACATGAAATGTATTTAAATAATGATTCATCTTTCTGACTGCTATGTGGGGGTTACATTAAAGGGAATTTCGATGACATTTATGTAATGATAGACATTTTTCGGAATATGAAATATTCCACATACTGTAAGTAGGACTCATAGAAAAACCAAATTTCTGTTAAAAAGAAAAAAGGACTCTGCATGAAAGAAAGCTAATTTGGGTTTTTTTTGAAAACCATACGCCTTTCTGGATATTACGCCTATTTGGATACGTGTGTACTGTATGTGTGTGCTCATGGGGCATGGGAGATAATGATGGGAGCGAGGGAGTCGGCTTCAGTGGTTCAAACTGTTTCAGCTTTATCTTTCTTTCAGTTTCCAGTGCCTGGATCTTTCACAAAGGGTGCCGCAGGTTGAAAAAAGACACAATGTAGTGGGAACATAGAGTTCTGTTGTTATCCTTTTCACCGTACAGTGCCGACCTGAACACGCCCATACTGCTGTGCTGGCCCACACAGATAACAGACTCCTTCACATTTGTCCTTCCCAGCAGCTACAGTAGGACTCCAGACACACTGCACTGGGCTGAAGGGTGGGTGTGGATCCAGGCCAGCACATCTTAATTCCCATCATCAGTGTGTGGTTCAGTGGTGTGATATGGATAATAGGGTTAGGTCGTCCCAGTAGTCTTAATGAGTTTCTTTTCTCCTCTCCTCCTCCTTTGATCTGCACTGATCTCATTAATGTCTGGATAGGGGAATGTAACACTTCTGAAAATTGCCAGTGAGTGTGCTTTTTCATTTGTCCGGTTCTTACCAATCAAATGAGGAGGAGGACACATGCTTGTTAAGAAAGTACTGTATTTTAGGTCATAGATCCACATAGAGCCTAGAGTCTAGAGCCTAGAGTTAGTCAGCAACTATAGAATTTAGTTAATGCACACCAACACTCAGGTAAGATGTGCCACAATGTTTAACTTACTAACTAACCACCCTGCGTTTTTCTATATGGCCACACACAAATCCACTGCTGCTTCTCTCTTCCATCACACAAAGACAATATGTTGTGTTGCCATAGTGGTATAGTGGTGACCAGAAGTTGGGTGTACCATGACCCCTGCATTCATTGTAAGCCGATGGTAATTAGGCTGATATGTGGGTGTGCCCTATGGGGTGGATATACTGTGTATACCTGTGTATACCTTTGACTACACTATTGTGTGCCCGGCACTGTTTGGCTTGGTTTGGCCCATTGACCCACTCCCAAAGCCCCCATTCCCATTACATACCCCAAACATGGCTGTTGACAGAGCTCTGGACTGCACTGTGGATGTAACTCAAGGTCTAACATTTTGAGTTATTATAGTCATGGAGAGCTGAAGTTGAAATCTAGTGTGTGTTTAAAGGGATTCGTCAAACAATGACAATATCCTACAGGGTCTGTAGACACACACACACACACACACGCACAGTCTTTTTGGTAGGATAAGTGTGTCTCAATCCCTGGACTCCAGAAAGATCCTGAAGAACTGTGGCCAGTTCATACGTTTTGTGAAGAGACTCTTGATACAGCCCTGCCTCCTCAAAGTGGCAGATATTTCTTCAAACTGCTGTTTTATGGCAGTTACATTATGGCACCTTTCAAACCCTCAAATGGACTTACGGGAACTTGCTGTACATGAATATGTGTGGGTGTGTTTTTTTATACTGCACGTTTAAACAAGAATATGTTTCAGTCTACTGCGAAACAGAGAGGGAAGACAGAAAGAAGAGTGTAACATCTGAGATCTATCATCCACTAGTCAAGACAGTGTTAAAAACAAGACACTTCAAGGGACATCAAGAACTTGTCCTCCCCCTCCTGCTGTTACCCTAATAGCCATGTACAGATAAAACTACGCTGTAGAACAGAGAACTGGGAAACTATAACAGACAATGGCATGCTTAAGGTCTTCAATTCTGCACTTAAAAAGAAAATTAAAAAAAACTTTTATTTTTATTTTCCTCTTTGTTTTCTTTTCTTGTGGGGCTGGCTGTGTTTTTTTGCTGCTCCCTTCCTGTAATTAATGAACTAATTGCATTTGCTATGACGAGGAAGAAAGGGAGTTGTCGACGAATGGTTTAGTATGAAGATGAATCATGTAAAAGTTTGACTTTGACATTAAAAACTTCAAACACTCTTGTGTCAATATGTCTTTACTTAATTTTCTGAAGACTACATCGAGTTATCTATTGTTTCATTATATTTCTCTTAACCCTCACACAGTAAATACTGTGTATTATGCACCTTTGCTCCCCAAGGATTGTATGTGATTTGATGCACATACAACAACAAAATATTTTCAAGGAAATGTATTTATCAAGAATATCAGTTTCAGATCAGTAGCCAGTAGTCTACACATCAACACTTATCAGACAAAAACAGAAGGCTTCTATCCAAAATGATCCACCCACAGAACCCACATCCTGACATTTGACTGCACTCTAACCCTAATGAGCACCTCAGCAATAATAGTTAGCACTTAGGTTAACCTCACTGTTAATCTCACTCTGAATACCTCTGTGTCTGTACATTTTTGTGTCTAAATGATTCTGAGGCATCTTTTACTGCCAATATGAGTATGAGGACTCCAAATGTCAAATGTCAAAAGTCACAAAAACCCAAACCTTATTTCATTTTCTCCAGTATCCAACACTGACACCATGTGGGCATAAGTCAGTATTGCCTCATTCTTATTTTTGTTTTGACAAATGATCATTTTGCATTATTTTGAGCTGTCTTACCATGATCCAACTTTTATATCTTATCAATAGTCTAAACATTTGTCTTAATCAATGTAGTTTTACGAAAGGTTATCAGCAGTAGAAGAGCAATAAATCAGTCTCCATCGTTTCTTTAAATAAAGTTCTTTAAATATTGCTAAAATAATGCTAATACCACATTAACTTGAGTGTTCACTATAACAGTGGCTGCCAGTATAGTTTATAGCTCAGAATTTAATGAGGCCTGGCTAAGATTCTGCTGTAATGAAATACAATGTGACACAATTTGGAAAATCATTTATGAGGGCTCTAGTCATATTTCAAATTTTATGGAAGAGCAAGATCAGATCTAAAAAAAATGGATAATGTATGGATAATACACTTAAATCGGAGAGAAAAAAATATGACTGGTTGTTGCAATGCATACCGTTAAACATTCATGGATAAGACAAAGAAAGCAAGGCTTTTCAATGGGAATCTATGGTAACCATGCATTTAATGTAGAACAAAAACTCTATTGTCAACAACTATCAGAGCACCAGCACAAATATTACCAACAAAACAAATTTTGATGCTTTATTAACTATGACTATTAGCATCAAAATTACATTATTGCAAAGCCTACATACTGTAAGACACTATTTTTACATGAGACCAGTCAGCTAGCAATGTGTCCTGATTCAAAGCTGCATCAGTTAATGTTTACAGTCATTTTCCAAACTAACTCAATATTCAGATCACAGGTAGAGGGAGCAGTGAAATGACTTGTTTGAGAAAACATTTGAATGTTCAGTAATCTTCCCAGTGTCACAGCCTCGCCTCTAGCTCCCCCTTGTGCCTCCTGTGTTCTTCACTCCTCCCTGTCATCGGCTCATTACTCCTCCCCCCGGGCACACCTGTCCTCCATCAGCTCGTCACCCCACCTGCAAATATACCCCAGCTTTCCTCACCCATGTTGCCAGTTTGTCTTATGTCTCACATAGCCTTCCAGCGTTTTTCCTCGTGGTTCCCCGGTTACTCGACTCCTGCCTTGCCTGACTCTGTGTTGCCTGATCCCTGTCTGCCTAATCTACATCTGACCCTGGTTACTCGGACTACTGCCTCGCCTGACTCTGCCTTGCCTGTTCCCTGTCTGCTTCGTCTGCACCCGATCCTGCCTCTGTATTCTGCGCCTGGGTCTGCCTGGGAGCTATACGTAACACCCAGTGTGTTTAAAATACAGGGGACTGACTGTAATTAGCATTTATAGTGATCATTTGATTCCCTTCTTTTAAGAATTTTAACCTGTTAATAATAATTCAGAAGGATAGCTTGAAACAATCTCACATTTGTTGAGCTTTAGGTGAAATTTCAGTTCATGGATTATTTTGTATACTCATTACCTGCAACAGCAACCATGGGAAATTGAAATGCAAATACTTTATTTTGGTTAGAATCTATTTTAGTAATCTATCTTACTGTGGTTTTAGGTCTTCTGGAGAGAATGGAATAGACTGTATCATTCCTAAGGGGAAACTTGTTCTGTAGCCTGCAATAAAGTCATAAAAACACACATAAAAGAAACACATTACACAACACAATAAAAGTATTAGCAGCCTGCTCTGAAACACCAACAGCATCAAGTATGAAATCAATCAATGTCCAGCCGTAAGTCATACCTTTTAAAATAGGGACCATGAAAGGCTTTGCAGATAAATCACGCTGTTTCATAGGATAAATGGACAAGGATTTGTCTGTACTGCAAGAAAGTGACATCAATTTCCTTGAACTCCTTTTATTCAATTCCCAGGATATACTCACTGAATGTGCATTTTATTGATTTTATGAAAACAGAGGTAGACGCTGAGAGGGAGACAGTGTATGGGGAGGTAAACCCAGAATGTTAACTTCCCCTGATGCTTTTAACAAATGGTCTTTTGAGTTGTCAAAGACTCTCAGGGGCTTAAGCGGACATCTTTTTTCCAATGAACATTGTGCTGAGGTGAAAATTTCAATTACCTTTATTGTATGTGAATAGAGAGAGAACCTTGGGCCCACTTTCATGTCTTCAAAGTGAACCAGCGTAATCGTATAATATGCTGAAATTTCTTTATCATACTCTTTTGTGTTTGTGTAGTTTGCGTATCCTGACATTCCAGATGTCCAGTCAAATAACATATACAGCAGGCTGCTCCAACACACAGAAACATTCAACATCACTACTCTTGGACATTCACAGTCACAGATCTGATCAATTTTGTCAGAGGGCTGTGCTCCTCTGTTCAGGAGAGCCTTGCAACAGAGCCGTAAACATTCCTTCTCACACTGATGCACCAATCACATCACCAATGCTGATGTGAGGTTTGATCCTCCCTGCCTCCCTGTCCTCCTCTTCATCTGTGCTTGGTCACATCATCCTGAACTCATCAAAGCTGTCTCATCAGCATGAGTTCATAGTGGAATTGCAAGAAATAATGTGAAAAGGTTACTGTGTTTTCATAAGAAGCCATATCCTTTACCAAGAATTTTTTTAAATAGGTACATATATAAACCTGGTCAATGTTGAGCTTAATATTTATTCAGATGTTGCTGTTCTGGAAATGGAAATATATCATCATTTTTTCTGTCTTTCAAAGAAGCTTTCTCTTCTTTCACATTCGGTGGTATCTTACATACCAAACACACCCTTTATATTCACCAAAGACAAACTTTTAGGTATGTCGACCGGCTTCTTAATTCACAGGCTAAATTATGGAAACAGTGACATAAACAATAAAACACAACAGCTGCAATGGTCTTTGAAATCCCAAATCCCAAATTTTATTTACTGGAGATTACATATCATTGTAATTAGTAAAATAATTCCTCTTTCTATGATAAGGGCCGCAGGGAATGAAAGATGAATAGTTTGGTATGGAGGTGGCTCATCTTAAATTGTGAAATTTGAATCAAAAGCTTAAATTTAAGCAACAATATTTTTTTTCAGTTTGTTATGTTGTGAGAACCTTAAATTTTGTAAACCTCACAGTAACATTTTCATTCATCCCGTCTCAAGTCTGCCTATGTCACAGGCTTGACACCAAGAGGATAAACCTGATTATTACAACCTGAATATTGTGCTTGTTACAGTGACTACTGCAGAATTATGATTCCTTCTCAGATTGACTTCATTCATTTCATTCACTTGCTTTATAGCTTTATTAATTTGGTTTGTAGTTTAACAATACTGTTACACTAATCAGGTAAGAAGAGGGGCTGATATATTATCATGTGGAAAAAAGGTAATCAAAAAGGTTTAAAATAAACATGATCCTGAAAGGAAAAAACCAGTACAACCAAAATACATTCTAATAAATTGCAGAAATGTAGAAAGGAAAGAATCATACACTGTTGATTATATAAGGCTGTGGTGCTAATATGATACTATTACTATTATGGACGACATCAGTATTTCAAATAATCACTTGATAATCAATAATGTCATGATTTGCTTTCGTGGTGTTACAGTGTATTTTTAGCTATATACTTTGACTTGAAATTGAGTAAGATTTTGAACCAGTACTCATACTTTAACTCAAGTTTAATTTCTGGGTACTTTTTACACACCTGCATTTCTCTTTGCTGCCTACACTAACTCATGATCCATAAAAGATTTCATGTGTTTCCAGTTCCATTCCAACTTTAAACTGTCCATTGTTTCTCCGATCATTATTTCTCCTTCACACTTTAATATACTGTATATTTTTTATTGATATTACGAAGCACATAATTAACATGGAGTTATAACAGACTCCCTGTAATGCTCAATAATTTGTTATAGTTCAGGTTTTAAACGCCTTGGTGTTTGCCTCATCAATACATTGGAGTAGGTGAAGAATCTATTTTATTATTGATGAGATCAGATGTACTTCATGGTCACTATGCACTTAAAACCAACCCTATCACCAAGCTTTCTAACCTGTTGATCATATGCTGAATGATTGAAATCATTATTTGGCAAGACGCACATTTTCTTTTTTGTATGTTTATCATGTTTACCATGTATTTAGTTGATCAGAAGTTCATTCTGTGCTACAAGGATAGGCATATATCCTATCATGATTTGCTTGCTGCCTAGAATATTGTCTCTGAGAATATCTGAATTCAAACCAAACTTTGCCTCTCCCACTCTGTCTCCATTTCAAAGTCCCCCTCTCTGAATGAAGTAGGCCTAGATTAAAAGCAAAAAATAATACAGTAATCTCATCAAAACTCTATGCTTTCAATGATATACACATTTCTTGGTAACAGTGCTTGCTGCAATACACATTCCTGTTTGGAGAGAAATACTCTTCTGAGGTACAAAGTCACAAGGAATGGTGTAGACTGTTCACTTCTTGAAAAGGCTGCAGTAGCTGTTAGACACTTTACACTTGACACCACTACTCAGCACATTGTTTTACTACTATATATTTTATTCTTTTATTTATTATTCGTCGGATGGCGCGACGACAACCACCTACAGCCCAATGTCAGCAAGACAAGAGAGCTTGTGGTGGACTTTAGTCATCGGAACAAGAAGCGCCCACCACCTGTCATCCTCCAGGGTAAGGAGGTGGAGATGGTGGAATCTTACAAGTTCCTGGGGTTGCACCTCTACAATAAACTGGACTGGTCAGACAACACTGATGCCCTCTACAGGAAAGGTCAGAGCAGACTGTGGAGGCTCAGGTCATTCAATGTGTGCAACAGGCTGCTCCGCATGTTCTACCAGACTGTGGTGGCCAGTGCACTCTTCTTTGCTGTTGTATGTTGGGGAGGTGGCATCAAGGCAAAGGATGCCAACAAGATCAACAAACTGCTCCAGAAAGCCAGCTCAGTTGTGGGAGAGAGCCTGGACAGCCTGGAGGAGGTGGCTGAGGGGAAGACGAGGTCTAAAATCAGATCCATCTAGGAGAACCCATCCCATCCCCTCTATGATGAGATGAACGGGCTGAGAAGCACTTTCAGCCACCGTCTCATCCAACCTCTTCATCTGCACCATTACAGATCCCCCACTGTGTTTGTAACAGACATTGTGGGCATTGTGACTTTCTCCAAGCGTAAACCTGCCCAGATGTAGGAGAAGGGCTGAAAGATGACTCAGACCATATTACTTTTTTCCATTGCTCAGGGGTCCAGGTTTTGTTGCTTCTAACACCAGATTATACATCTTTGTGTTTGTCTGGGGTAAAGGTGGTTTCCAAATGGCAGCCCTGTCATAAATACCTTTTTTTTCTTGCCACATTTTGCAGTTTTTGTGACTGATGCATCTGCATTTGGAGCACCAGCTATTCTTTTGGTAGCTTCATGGTGCTTTGAGAAGTCACATATAAAAGTGGTCATTCTCAGACACAAACTGCTAATTGGCACTCAACTTAACATGACTTGCCTGTGTAGTTTCCTTTATAATTGTAATATAGTTAGCCCTTCTTTGTGGGTTTTTTGGTGATTTTGTTTTGCCTACCTCCTACCCTCCCCCACTCTCTCCAGACACCCTCTATATGTCTGATAATTTAATTTGTTTTTTCCAGGCCTTACCTCCCATATACCTCCTGTGGCCCTGCTTTAAAAGCAAACTCCATTTTCAAAGTTTCCACCTTTTTGAATTAAACCAGAAAAATACAAATGATAGTATAATCAAATTGACACTGTATTATTTCAGTAAACTCTCTGACAAGTATTTGTTTTATTGTCATTTCACAATAGTCAAGTGTTTATTGATCATTAGTGGTTCCATTGAAGACACCAGACAACAGCAACAAAACAGTGGCATACAAACACTAAATGTACCATAACCAGTAAAACACCCAGAGTTAAACAGATCAAATAAAAACAGCTTAAAAAAGATTCGCAGTGAAGGTTTAATGCAGAGCAGTGGGAGCTGAAGCCCTTTTACAGCAGTGAGTCGAACATGTCATCACAGCAAAGATCGATTTCTGGCATGAGTGATTGGCAGAAAACAAAACTATCACATAAATTCTTTTCATTGAGATTCTAGAATGCAGGTACAGCAATCTACCAAAGTAGAAGTTAGTTTTGCAGCCTGAGACCACTACTGTGTTTTGTTTTGTATTTGTTTTAACTGCTCATCTACTTTTGTTGGTTCACACTTTATAGGAGCTTAATGATACATTTGCATATAGTATGTGCTATTTGATGGTGGAGAGGAACTTGCATTGCTTTTTTGAGGCAGTTATAATGAATGTGCTTCTGCAGAAGGCTGGTTTTTGCTGGCTCTATGCACAGTGAATGTTTTTATATATGTAAAGCAAACATTTACCAATATAAGATTAGACACAATATTTTTGTGCTGTCGAATACAATGTCAAATGTGCCTTGAATACAAATTTAGTGTACCTCCACTGTAACAACAAACCACAAGTAGTGTAACATCTAAAAACATGTCCATGCAATAAGTATGACCAACCCACTTGAGCCACACTGAAAACAGATATTGCAAAGATGTTGAAAACCAGATGCAGGAGAAATCCTTTGTTTCTTCAGCTGTCCACCAGAGGGGTGGATAGGAGCACCATGTGGGAGCAGACCCATAGGAAGAAAGGTATGAAGTAGGAGGAGGAAGCCATGCTCAAGGAGGAGATGACAACATTGTGACATTATCACACTATGCTGGGTTCACTTTTGGGTGTTTGGAGGGGGTCCAACACTGGTTCTCTGTGTGTGAGTGCCCTCTGTGAGTGAGTGAGTCTGTGAGTTTTCAGTGTGTTTGAATGAATCGGTTGATTTTAAGTGTAAATCATTCTCCTCTTGTATTGGAAATGTAAATGTGCAGCTGATGCTTCTTGGTGACTATGGACTCAAGGCAAGCTGATAAAATCATAAAGGTCTAAAATAACTTTTTTGGCCTTGGAGTCTAACAGATAGATCATTGTACCAAAAATACAAAGATATTCATCCATGCCAGTGTGCTCACACTCTCAATCATACACACACACACACACACTCACACACAGTCAAGTGGTGAAACCCCAACCACATTTTGAGCACAGTCAACCAATGTTCAACCGAGGCTGGTGATATTAGAGCGACCACCAGGGGGTGCTACAATGCGGTGGCCAGAGCGTCGTGGGATGTTGTCATCAATCTGCGCCCCTGAGAAATGAAGAGGATGTGACTTGACATTTATTTCAAATATCTACTTAGAGAACTAAGTAGATCCAGATCCTCTCTTGTATACATAAGAAGTGTTCTTACTTAAAACTCTTCTGTATTATAGAGCCATACTTACATAATCACACAATGTTCATGTAATACATCCTAATAGCTCCATCCAACACACAGTAAGCATCAAAAGAATCATCTGATCTTAAAAATGACAGTGTATGATAATATATTTCTGTTACCTGATAGGCTGAAGTTGGACTGGTGAAGATTGCGTATTGGTGGAGGTTGGTGAGAGGTGGGTGAAGTTTTGGCTGAGGGTGCGGGAGTGATGTATTTAGGGGTGGAAGGGACATCATACACAGGGCCATCATACATCCCACGAGTAACCCCTTGCCTGCCCTTCAACTGGATAGTACACACACAAACACAAACACAAGGCCAACTTATCAGTCATACTTCAGAAACCTGCATCCAAGACACCCTAACATAGGACTCATTTCATTGTTTTCCTGGAATGACTTTCTATTTAAGTGGCGATAGAATGTCACTGTACATGTTAAAATTAGCTCGCGTTAGCTGCGTTGTGAAATTGAAATGTGATATCGGATGTCACATGCTTCCTTCTGTTTTCCTACCAGCAGACTGTACGTAAAACACATGAAAACTAAAGCGTGGCAACTGAGAGTTTTGTGTTTTTAGGAGTTGGTGGTCAGGGTTTTCAAGATACCTGTATCATTTTGTCTATTTTCAATTATGGAAAAGGAAAGTTAGAAAAAAGCAAGAATGCCACTGGGGCAGCTAACATCGGATGTTTGCTGCCCTCAGAATCATGCCTGGGTAAATGTTTTTAAACAAGACTGAAATACTGCGTTAGAAATGTCAGTCTAGCCATCTATGTACTGTACCTGGTTCCTGAACTTGATGCGCTGGTAGGCGTGGTCTGGGAAGGGCTTGCGGGGAATGAAGCGGCCAGTTCCCTGTTGAGCCTGCAGTTTGCCTTCCTCATATACGACCCGACCCTGACTCAACACCAGCACTGGACCCCCACGGCACTCCAGACCCTCAAAGATGTTGTATTCCAAAGCCTGTGTGGGACGGGAGACAAACAAAAAGAGGTGGAGAGAGAGAAAATGGGAATTAAAGAGAAGACGATAGCGCAAATTCTTTCATTTTTTCATACATCTAACTACTTGAAGCTGTGATTCTGTATACTGCATGCTGTACATTTTCAGCCAGCATCATTGCATCAGGGGGTTGAATGGATGAATGGAGGGAAAGAAAATGAGACAGAAGACAGTCAAATGCAGGCAAAGGCAAACAGGGGGGATGAAAACGAAGGGGAGAAAAGGCTGGAGGCATATAGAAAGTGTAACAATGTGAATGTAGGGGGATGGGCAAAGAGATGGCAGCACAGAATGGGTGAGGGGTGGAGTGGGATTATAACCTAAAGCCGGCACCAGTCTGGATTAGGGCCTTTGAGAGTGGCAGAGCAGACTGAGTACATTCACCAGTGTTTACCATCTGCACTGTAATGTAGTAAACTCACTGCAACACTCCAATAGTGTCACATTACTCAAAGCAAATCTTCACCTCTGATACCATTCTCTGAGTTTGAATTAGTCTTTTCTTCTTTAAATCCAAGGGTAAATCTCCTAATCACCTGAGAGTATTCTTCTGACCCTACCACACCTCGGCAGTATGGTATCATATTGCTGACAGTAATTACAAGCTTGGCCCAATATCAAGCTTCACTCTGACTTAGAAGTTCATTCCCCGCCACTTCCTCTGATCTCTCACTTGGTTTTTTATCCTATTTCACACTCTACCATAATCCAATAAGAAATACTCCTTCCCCCAGTACCTCTCCTCCCCCCTTCAATCATTCCCATGCCTTTCCTCCCCCAACAGCTGACTTCTATATTTCTGGATTAGTTGAATTGTCTCTCACTCCATCCTTTTCTCCATCATCCCTCCTACTCTTTTTTACCCCTCCTCCCTTTTCTCTCACCATCTCCCCCTTCCCTCTACCCCTTCTCACTTCCTCCTTTTCACTCCACCTTCTCAATCCCCTCCCTCCATCTCCCCTGTTTCACTCTTTTTGTCCTCACCGACTGCTGGAGTTTGGCAGTGATTGTTTTGATTCTGTCAGGGTCCCAGATAACAATGTCAGCATCAGAGCCCACCGCTATCCGGCCCTTACGGGGGTACAGGTTGAAGATTTTGGCAGCGTTGGTAGATGTGACTGCCACAAATTGGTTCTCGTCCATTTTCCCCATGGCCTAAGAGATAGAGAAGTGGGTGTTTAGTATGGTAGATGAAACAAGAAAACGTATCAGAAAAACAGACACTCACAGTCACTCACACATATACACAGTGCTCACCACAGCCTTGTCCCAGACGAAACCCATCCTCTCCTCCACCCCGTTGGTTCCCTCTGGGATCAGGGTGAAGTCATCCTTGCCAATGGCCTTCTGGGACATGCTGTATGCACAGTGAGCACTGCCCACGACCTGTAGGTCCCCACTGTATCAATGGCAACACAATGGTAGGAAAGCATCAGTGTACCATTTATATAGCATTGATTAAGCTGTCAAAAGTAATAGTGTCCCTGTATTTTGTGAAGTCTTGAACAATAAAATACAGGCAGCCGAACGTTTGTGTTCAGATGATCAACTGAAATATTCTTGGCTGCAAAGCTCAACTAAAAATAATGTCCACACCCTAGGAATTACGATCCTTCCAGCAGCCACCAGGTGTCCTTGTTGAGCAGTATGGTGTAAATTAACAGTACCAGTTATGGTTTCGGGCAGACAGGCCAGAGCTGAGCCACTTGGAGCAGTGGAACGCAGCTGCAGCCCCATTCCCTCAAGGTTTAACGAGACCACATAAAGATACGCTGCATTACTGACATGCAGCTGATCAACGCTTGTGCTTACTTTTCTCTGCAATACACAATAGCCTGAATTTCACCTGTAATGACCTCTGATTATCATGATCTCTCATCTAAGCCCTTCTTTTCATTTGCTAATTATAAAGATTATTACAAGATAGTGAGCCCTGGGATCATCCCCACAATAAGAGTGCTAACTGAAATGTTTCAAACTGTTGTTCTTTTGTTCACCTCTAAAATAGAACCTAAAAATATACCCTGTCTCTTCAGCAGAAGCTCAAACAACAGTGGTATCACACCACTGCTGTGACAGCATGGGCCCGCCTTGAGATGG
>OOFE01045780.1:0-10724 GCA_900323365.1 Monocentris japonica | reverse complement strand
GAAAACCTTCGGCTGGGCCAGAAGTCCTCCGGTCTTCGTCCACACTGCTTCCTCTAAGTTGTCACTTGTTCAACATTTAGTAAATAATTCAGACAAAACCAATAGAGTTCAATATGATTTTAGGTTTACTGTAATAATCAACAAAGTACAAATAAACCGAGCTGGTCCATGGAGCAACTGAGGCTGAATCATAAAGCCTCCATATTTATATATTTCATTAATCTCTCCTTTGGTGGGGTCATCTTCAAACTCCCCCTACTGCTTTCCTCCTCACCTTCTACTTTTCTGTTTTGAACATCATTATTTCCCATCACCTGGCAATCCCCCAGGATTTGCTTGGCCCACCGAATCTAATGGTGTCATCGTGCCCCAGCTATTGGCACAGCATACACGCAATGGGGGAGAGAAACCCTCAGTTCTCGAAACCCTCAGTTCTCGATCTCATTATTTACCGGAGTTGGCTCGGGTACTAAAAGAAACATATGCCTTTATCAGAATGGGCGTACCTTGAGCATACGTGAGTTTGCAGCCTTGGTACAAAGCTTAGGTGTTTTCCTCATCTTAAGTTATGCTTACACTGCTTCTTCAATATTTCAAAATATCTCCCACACTGGGAAACAGGCTCCTGATGTTTTCCATACCCAATGACTCGCCTTAGTGTTGAAATAAGTAGTAAATAACTGAAAATTGAAAAAACAGCAGTAAATATGATTTCATGAGGAAAATACAATTTTTTTTCTTAGAGTTCTTGAGTATTGGTTCAGTGAGTGAATGTTTTATCAGACATTGTTCAGCCTATGAGCATGTTGTAAATAATTCACCATTCCTTAATGAATGAATTGTCCAGCATTACAACCCACATCTTTGCTTAGTGATGAAAATACTGCCACCTTGTGTCCCTGAGACCATGCATTACACAAGGAGGACAGAGTTGGTGTCACTTGATCTGGACGCACAAGTTCGTTCCAGTGTAAGCTGGGTGGCTCTCTGTAAACAACAGTTTCAAACCTCAGAGAAACTTTTGATTTTCCTCACTGGGTTATGCGACATGGATGAAATGTCGTATTGCTCTTTCTCTGGTGGAGAGGAATACAAGAACCACTTCCAACCTGGTGAGTGGCAAAGGAGTGTGAAGGGCACCTAGGACAAACAAAAAGAAACATGCATTTTCATGCCTGTTTTTTAACTACTTTCCAAAGAGTCCCACACTAGAGAAAATGAAGATAAAAGGATCTCAGTCGTTCATATAATCATACTTCTCCCCCTATCAGGTATATATGTGTGTTCAGAGTGTGAACATGAGCTGTTTTCCAGCACATCAAAGTTCGAGCACTCTTCTCCTTGGCCGGCCTTCTCAGAGACCATCCACGAGGACAGTGTGTCTAAACACCCCGAGGCATGGGGAGCCATAAAGGTAAAAGCTGGTTGTTTATTGGAATATAATAATCCTATACAACCCAAGCTGGGATTCCCCAAAACATCTGAAGCCCTAAACATCTAAAAACTCTTTTCCAAGGAGGCTCGGGTCTGAATGGGGAATGTCTCAAGCGCTGTGATCTGGGAATATAATTTTGATGATAGCTCTCTGGATTTTTGATGTTGTTCCAGGTTTGTTGTGGGAAGTGTGGCAATGGATTGGGTCATGAGTTCTTGTATGACGGACCAAGACAAGGGCTGTCACGCTTCTGAATTTTCAGCAGCTCACTGACGTTCATCCCTAAAGGTGGGCCTTCTTCCCTTCTTTCCTTCTTCCCTTCTTTCCTTCTTTCACACACATACACTGCGACACCTTTATCCCCTTCTAACCCCACACTTCCTCTCTCCGCAGATAAAGTTGATGGACAGTAAGGTGAGCTGTCAGGGGAGGCGCTGCTAAAGCTGGAGAGTGAATAGAGGTTCCCTGCTGCTGAAGGTGTGGACAGTGGATGAAGTGCTCTGGGACAAAGTCCAACCTGGGGACCTCCGGAGCTCTGATGGACAATGGCCTCGCCAGACAGCAAGAACAGTGGACTCTGAACGGCTGTGTTATGTAATGGGCACAGTGATAGCTAACAGACCAGTACTAACAGCAACCAAGTCAGCCAAATTCAGTCACATCGATTCCCATACACATCGTGTAGGTGGCACTTGTACTTGTTTTTCTTCCCACCATGGCTTTTATGTACACTTGTCCAATTGTGGCTCTGTGGTGCAATGGATAACAATGGATATCCAAATGTTATGGGTTCAAGTCTCACTTGAATAGTGAATCCAACTTTGAGATGCTTTTCTTTGTTTTCTTTGTTCAGCCACATTGTTTGCAGGATTCAGTGCAAATGTCCTGCAATTAACCAGCATGGTCAGTTGTTGGGATTACAGCAACCTGTGAAATAGGTTATTGTATCTTCCACACAATGCCCCAAAAGCACACCTGTTGGAAATACACAAAAACACAAAAATGGGTTTTACTCAATATGGTTTTAATTTACAGGCACTTCCAATAAAGAAGGGCCACAGAACCACAAATGGATAACTGCATTTTAGAGCCAATAAAACAGGAAAATGTAAAAGTACCATCTATACATCTGGGAATTGATGTGCTTAATTCTCTGTCTTTGCAGTTGATCATGTCATTGTATTGAGATCACTGAAATAAAATTTGCTGAGGCACTTTGTTTACTTATTAACTTTGTTCGACATCATCTTCTTTGGGATACCCAGCTGGTGGTAGACGTGACCAGATGCAGAGGTTTGTTGCAGAAAAGAATGAAAGTAAAAATCGAACATTTGAACTTCATACTGATTTAACTTGGATTGGGTGACAGGGTGCTTCAGACCTATGAAAATATGTTTAACAAAAACTCTCCCACAAATGTGTAGTAGCATGATTTCATCAGTTGATGGAGCTATCTTCCCTACAATAACTTTATATGAACTACAGCAATAACTCACCTAATGCATTACTGTACATACGTGGTTGGTTCTTTGTGCAAAAATGTGCGATGACTTTACAGTATACAGTGTACATTTATTTTTGTAACACAAATAGTTGCCACTTCTGAACAGAGACTTGATTTCACCTGTATCATTAATGTGTGTATAACTTATTATCGTGAATAGATTGAACAGAACAGAATATCCCTCTATCAGCACTCCATACATTTAGACTCGTAGTTGTCAACCTTTTGGTAGCTTGTGACCACCAAATGCACAGCAATACTCGTGACCATCTGTTGGTGGTGTCACTGTGTAGAATAGTGAGTTTTTATGTTCCCTTTTCAAGCAAAGTCACTTGATTAGTGATTGGGAGAAGCCTAGAAGCTGCAAATATTCATTCAATTCACAAGAAAAAGGCTTTTTATCACAAACAACGAAAACATGATATTTATTCTGTTTCTGGACTCTTTAATGTATTTATTTTACATTCCTTAAATCATCTTGCAACCCGCAGATTGACAACCGCTGATGTGGAGTAAATAATACTGGACTGCATGTGTCTGCTGTCTAACTCTGCAGTATAGTGCTGAGCATTAGATGTGTCTGAACACCACCTCCAGTGCCAAGAGTGTAGGAATTTAAACAAAGCAGGGCTCTGGGGGTACGTTCAAGTGCTCTAGTGCTGCTTCAGTCTCCGGGAGGAGCAGGTGTGGAGCTGCTCATTTCAAAGGCTGGAAGATCAGAGGGAGAGTTGAAAGGTTCGTTGTC
Source organism: Monocentris japonica (assembly GCA_900323365.1). Taxonomy (NCBI): domain Eukaryota; kingdom Metazoa; phylum Chordata; class Actinopteri; order Trachichthyiformes; family Monocentridae; genus Monocentris; species Monocentris japonica. The sequence continues at coordinate 7,040 of OOFE01045780.1, read as the reverse complement.
AGGCAGAGGATTAGGACGGGCAATGTAAATATATTACTCTTGTCACAGTTTGTAATGCTGTTTTAATAAAATGTTTAGAAGATCCAGCAAGTAGCATAAGCATTTGATGTGATGGGGATTTCTTCTGCACCTGGATATTATCAAAAGTTCACTTCAATTCAGTTCAGAAAGGACAATGATTGCAATTGTGATGAGCTATATTGTTTTTGCTTATGAGAGGACTTCTCGTAAAGAGCAGTATTGTTTGTTTCACTACTGTGCCTGAAGTCATGCTCAGTTTATTCTACTTGTTGTAAACAAAGTCTATAGATCAGAGACGTAAAGCAGGTTGAATCCCCCTTGCTGTTAATTGAGGGGCCTGCTTGTCCTTCTCTAAGCCTAAAGTCTTCTCATTAATTGAAAGAGTAATATGTTCCTTATGAGTGCTCAGATGACACCAAACACAGCCGCCACACAGACTAAACAGTCCTCAGGGGTCAAGTCAGGAAGGGGAAGGAGGGTGTGAGAGGGGAAGAGGGACCAACTCAAAGGCAGGCAGATAGAACACAGATAGAGAGGAAGAGATAGACAAAGATAAAACAGATGTGAGAAAAAGATGGAGAGGAAAAGGAAATTGTCCAAAACACAGGACTGTAATTAACATAGCCTAACCGACTGAGAAAATACTCTCAGGCTGGCATGAGCAAGGCACCAGCACGCAGCTGCATGGCCAAGAGGAAGCAAACAGGAAGGAGGAAGCGGTAATCCTGAAATCGTAAGACAGACTTAGATTGTAACCACTGTTTTCTTCCTCTGACCTCTGGGGCTTTTTCTGCTGGTAAGCAAGGGCACTCCTTAATTGCATTAAACCACTAGTACTCCAACCTGCCCCCCCCCCAGCGGCCAAGCCTAATTGCTGAACTTTGAGCATATGTCTGTGCCACTGACTCATTCACGGGGACATCTTGTTTTAATTGTAACTGATGTGAGCCTCTTGGTTGGATGTTGGATGTTTTTGGGCACTGCACCTGCTTCTGTTTTGAGCCACACGGAAAAGATCTATTTCTGTGTCCGGAAGCAGTGACATTACATCCAGTTCATCAAAGAAACATTCATCATTTAGAGGCTCTGCTTTGCCCACCACAGAAGCTGTAATCAGATGTGCTACGTGATTTTGTGCGCATGCAAAGAATAAAACTCCCGCATGCGTGACTGTAACAATAATAGGCAAAAATCCTTTCATCATGGAGTAATATCTGGAGTATGTGAGTTACCCCTTTACACATGGTATTGTGGGACCTCGCCATACATGGGGGGACTACCCTCCACATGTTTCCACATGAGGGCATGCATATGTGCTTTCCCCAGCCGGGCCAAACATCTGTCTCCCTCTGTGTAATGAATGAAAGGGTAAACATGGTTTTTATACAAGACACTGAAATGTGTTTCCGCTCTGGATCAAAGTAGAGTTCGGGAAACCCAAGGCCCTACAGGTTGGCCATTGTTCTAGTTCTGTCAGGGTAACATGTGTTTGAGAACAACACAACACCGGGGGTTATGAAAATTGAAGTAATGGGAAAATTCTGCTCTTCCTTTCAGAAAGGCCCAGCAGTGGACCCGAACATGAAATGATGTGTAGTTTACTATGTAAAGAGATGCTATGTGGTGCTTTATTTAATGCATGTGTAGCAACTGTAAAAAGAATCCCTTTAATGTAACATTTTGTTTAATAATATACTGCAAGACACATAGAAGAAGACCAGTTGTTGGTCAGGAGTTGTTGGTCTGTGCCCATGGTCTGGAAAGGAAGTGTGTGTCCGGTGCTACTGTATGGCAAACTTGTATGCTTTGCCAAGTCTTGCCGCGAAGTAATAAAGTGAACGTTTTTCTACACCGCTAATGCTGTCGCAGTGTGAATGGTGTAACACATATTGTAAATACTGCAAATGTAGAATGAAGAGTAATAAAAATACAATAAAAGCCATAAAAGTGAGATGTCTGTTGAGGAAGACGGGAAACGGGAATATCTCTGATCATTCTGAAGACAGTTTGAATGAGCGAGGGACGCAAACTTATACAGCAAAGCCAAAAAGCACTGTGTGAAATCCAAGAGCATGAGGGAAAATAAACAATACCACCAATTTCAGAGAAACCGAACATCTTCAGTGGCTTTTCCTGCTTTGTTGTCAGCTTTATCACAAGATCACATTCCTGTTTCTCACCGAGGTTCACCTGCTTCCATGACAGAGGGGGTTTTGAACATACATTGCGTTTGCAAACATCACTTGCTATCTTGCTATCTCATCCGTCTCACAGAGATAGGACCCCGAGACAGCAACACGGGCTGGTCTGAAGGCTTCAAAGGGATAGAAGAGTATATACACTTGTGGTGTGTGGCGCTGGTAGTGTACAATGCCTCACGCAGATCAGGGAGAAGTTTCCTTTTTTTTAGGTTATGGCGGATTGAAGGGGGATGAGAGAAAAGGCTTAAAACAGGAGAATAAGACTGGCTGATTGTTTGCCCACATGTCTGCTTTCATCCTCCTCCTTGATCGTAGACTATAGGGGGTTTGAAAGGACTCAGAGGGGGCCAGTAATCCAGGAAGAGAAAAAAACAGTTCAGGCTCATATCATATTGGAGCTCTTGTTGTGTCTATCTATGCATTATCCAAAACTTATTCTATTCTATTCTATTCTTTTCTGTGCTAGCAGTGTAACTTTCAGGAAGAGCCAAGCTGGTAGGAATGATCACATGGAACCAAAGATAAAAGCGTGCCAGAGGCCAGGAAACATTTATCAAACGCACCAGCTTCAGAGTACGGAAATATCAGCAAGGTTTAGGATTTCAACCGGATGATTTAAAAGGAGGGTCGATTCAAAGATAGACGTGGAAAATGCAGTATTTGTGTCAGCGTGTGTCCAGAAATGTCAGAGCCCGTTGATGCTGAGAGGTCGACAGCACGATAAAAACATCTTCGGGCCAACTTAAACTGAGAAGAGAGTAATTACCTCAGTCTTTCCCTGTGTATGGTGCCACAGACAGCACCCCTCCTCCCTCCACCCACCCACCTAACCCCAGCTCGCTCCAATTTGTGGCTTGCTCATCCTCTCTCATCTTGGGTTAGCATTCCCAGCATGCTCCATATGAGATCCAGATCATACTGTGTGTGTGTGTGAGTATGTGTGTTTGCTTATCTCTGTATGTGTTTTCTGTGTGTGTGCATGATGTATACATATGGTCTGTGTAGAACCTTTGTGAACCCTGCGAGGCCCCAGATGGGTGGTCTTAATAGTCAAAATTGCTTCTTTGGCAGTGCTGATTGCTAACTTCTGTGGAAACAATATTCAGGGGTGCCTTAGATGGATACTGAGGCCTTTAGGCCCCTCAGTGATTACAACCCTATCAGTGACCTATATTCTACATCATTCCCAGCATTATGAGATGGTTACGGAGGAGTTTGGACTTTGGTCTTTCTCATTGGGTCGAGGTGATGTAATACATGGACTAGAGGAGAAGTCTTTTCTGCATAGGGAAAGGGGGGAAATGCCTACAGGGAGACATGATCTGCAAGAGCAGGCTTCCATTTGCATGTGTGTGTGTGTGTGTGTGTGTGTGTGTGTGTGCATTTTATCCTAAAATGTCCTCAAAGCATGGTAAACCTCTGCAATATTTTAACCTTATAGTGCATGCACTATATGTGCACACGTACAGTGTGTGTGTATGTTTGTGTGATCACATCTGGATCCCTCCCATCGCTTGAGTGAGGGGAATTCCACACACCTCTACAGCTTTATGCCCCTCAGCTCCTTTTGTGCAACACACACACACACACACACACACACACACACACACACACACACAAAGACATTAGAATTTATTTTACAGCAATCCCCTGAAGTATTCAACAATAGAGCCAACAATCCCCAATTTATCATTCATCAGCCTCTTTCATACATCAAAAATAATCTTTGATTACATGATTAATATTCCTTTAGCGTCAACATTTGGCCCAGACAAGATTTATTTCTCCACACTGGAGAATGTTTTGTTTTTTTGTAATGTTTTACTTTGTGCCAGAGAGACAAATAACTTCTAATCCTCTGTGTCATTCACTTTACAGTAATTGTTTGTCTCGATTCCTCAGCCGCTCCCTGTTGGTTTTCAATGTCTTGGCCATATGTGGAGAATGCTCTGTTATGCCAATGCCAAGACACAGTCCTCCACATTTAACAAATATAGATACTTTCACAGGAGAATAGATATTCACTTGGCCTCCGTTTCTCCCACTGTCAATCTGTAACAAATATTGTAGGAATTGAATGATTGCTTGGCCGTATCAGACTGTGAATTCATTTTGAAATGATTTGGGAAAATCCACAGAAAGCCCTTCCTGATGTCATTAGGTCCCTGTGCTTCTATTGTGTCCCCAAAACCCAGACCTCAAAACCAAAAGTGAGACCAGATGAGTGCCACAGGGAGGAAAGGATGATTTGTGTGTGTGTTTGTGTGTGTGTGTCTGTTGGGCGAGGGGTTAAAAAAGAAGATGAGGTCAAACACTCGGAGCACATTCCCACAGGAATGAGGGTTACAGACAACCCCATATGATTATCAGCTTTTCTACAAAGAGAGGGTGTGGCGGGGTGTTAGAGAAAGAGAGGGAATAGATCGTCAGCTATGTGGTGACCTCAGCTCGAAATCATGAATCTGTGTAGATGTGAAAAGGAAACCTTGATTTGAGTGATTTCTAACTTTACCGTACTCCCAACCTCCATGGGTTTATCCCCCTCGTTCCCTTGGCTCCAAAACAAACCGAAGGATGAAACGCACATACAGTATGTGACCGTGAATCCAAGATCATTTAACTTCACATCAGAAAATGTTTCATCAAAATCTACTTCTTCATTTAATAATTCAGAGAAAATAATGAATTGATCTCTAATGTGTTACATGCCATTTTAAAGCTGTGAATGCAAAGATCAATAATCAATGAAGAACAACAAAAAAAAGGATCGCCCACAATGCCAGTTTTTGCATGTTGGGTCACATATTTGGTACACTCCTGTCCCCTTTGGCCAAAACCACCATCAACACCTTAGCTAATGGTCTGCTTGTTTGAGTAGCACATGAATTCACATTCCTGTGAAATCCAGACTGGCCCCATAGGGCAGAAGCCTATCTCCTGTTTCTGTTGCATGAAGCGGCTTGACGCACAACCTGTGGACTTGCCGAACTCACAAGCCGGGTGATATCGTGTCGGTGAACCTGACTTACAAGTGAGGCAAATGGCACGACACACCTTTAGAGTGAGAATTGGCTATCAAAGCTTTTGGTTCTCACGGGTGATGTGAGAGGTTGGCATTCCTCAGATTTGGGGAATTCCAACCAGTCGCAAGACACACTGCTGTGGTTTTACACTCGTGATTACAGGTTAACACCCGTCTGGTTTGTTTTTTCATTTATTGTGACTGCACAGGTACGTCCAGTTAGTCTATTTTACTTTAACAGGCCCATAGGCACTGGCGGTATGAAGACATGTTCACCCTCTCTCTCTCTCTCTCTCTCTCTCTCTCTCACACACACACACACACACACAAATAAACACAAATACACACACACATCTTTTCCATTTACATCAAGCCACACAGTTGTGGACTGTTAAGTATTGTGGATAAGCTCAGTGAGTGTGAAAGTTAAACAGCACATCCATTTGGGTGGCGGTTCTGGCCTAGTAACAGTAGCCCAGTGTACGAACCAACCGTCCATGTCCATGTCAGTGAATCCCAGAGAGGGAGAGAGAGAGTTGTTTTTCACACACTGGGCGGAAATACGCGGAAAAGACATGACTGTGGTTTAGGGCTGACGTCATGGCAATCAAAGTTTAAGAGTGAGAGGCCTTGAATGAAAGAAAGCCGCAGAGACAAGCCCACAAACATTTCAGAGACAGCCGAGAATTGGGTACCACAAGCGGTACGTGTGCACGCAGATATAAACAATAGGCCTACACAGGCACACGGACGCACACGTAAGACCTTAAAGGCATAAAGTTGCATGTATACACAAACACATACACGCAGACTCACGTTGCAGTTCACAACATTTCACCTTCACGGTTCTGCCAGATTTGCAGCCACACGTCTTGAGTAATCCCCCAAAGTGAGCTGGGAGGCATGAAGCTGTATACTGAAGTTATCAGAGTTGTCTCTCTGGTTTATTAACCTTCTCTCACTGTTTCTCTCTCAAACTCACAGTTTGAGACACACACACACACACACACACAGTTTCCTTCCCCAGCCCACCCAATATCAGTCGGAAGCTGACCACCTGGGCTCACTTTTCATCACAGAGCTGTGGATTCGAAGAGAGGGCATTTCCCCAAATGGTCTGTGGCTTGTGTGACGACATGATGACGACCTCTCATCATTCAGTTTAATTACCTATATACTCTTTGGACTCCCCATGCCTGATTTGATGGCTGCAATGAAGCACTGAGAGGAGATAAATAACAGTTCAGAAAAATGAGACCCCTGTACAGACTTGTTCCTCGGAAAAACGTTTTTGTACTCTTTATTGCCAAGATGATGACACATTGAAATTGTTCCTGTGCAGTCGGGTAAGCCTTGCATACGTTGTTGTTGATGTGAAAAACAGCTGTGGGCTCATATCTCTACACATGCATATCAGTTACGTAACTGCCCCTCCTGGCTTTGAGTGCTACCCAAATCTAACCCTTATGAAGTTGAAATGAAATACACCGAACTCTTCTTCTGATATAAATGACTCCCATCTTGATCTTCAAGCATAATGTGGGTCTCACACTGTGCAGTGCTTTCAAGGCCTTTCAGGCTGGTTGTATAAGCTGAAAACACCTCCTCTCTACAGATCTCCAATGTATTCATCCTTTCAGTGATGTTCCCCTAAACCTGCAGGGCCAGCCTGATCCAGGAAAGTTCTCCTGGAGGCAAAACGTATCATGCACCTGTGTTAGTCTGGGAAGGGCAATTGGACGAGGGGGGGGATGGAGGGAGGAAAGAAGGGAGGGAGAGAATGGAAGATATGGGAG
>OOFE01045779.1:0-10848 GCA_900323365.1 Monocentris japonica | reverse complement strand
GGGGGGGGGTGTGTGACTGAATGGTTAAAAGGACAGCGTAGAATGACACTAATCTAAAAACTGGCATTTCTTCTCTTTTTTCTTTAAATCATTACTCAACCTAGCAGTTGGTCTCTAGACAGATGGTGGTGGTGCGCCTCACACATAACAACGGTCGCTAGAACTCTTAAAGTAGATAAATTACTAACTAGCTAGCTAGTTAGTGGGGGTTAATCTCAATCTAATTAGTCAACTTACACCCTTTACTCGAGTTATTAAGTAAGTTAGCTAAATGAAAGTGCCTGCTGGGTTAACTAGCTAACTGGCTAGCTTAACAGTAGCCCATATTCTGTATGTGCCGTTCTGATTTTCTTTCTGTGAAAGTGAGAAAGTAACGTCAAACTACAGGCCGAAGTTTGGTGATTAGCTAGTTATATCAAGTTACATACAAAGAGAAAGTAGTATGTTCACGTTGACAGGGCTAGGTTACTAGTAACTAATAGGCAAACAGCTAGCTAAATAAGTTCGCGGCTAAGCTAGTTAAAACCAAGCTGGCTGTAGGTTAGCTCCAGTACGTTCTGTTATCTCTTGTATGGAAGTCGTCATACCAAACTTTGTTCAAAAACCTGACAGTGAAATGTTTCTATTCTCGTTGCAATACCCAGTAGAACGTAACTCAAGACCTTGTACGACTTGTTGGAGTCTTCTGGTTAATTCGGCAAAGAGATAATCCACGAAGCAGCGCTAGTTTTCAATAAAGTCTCACTTTTGTTTTGATTCGCAACATTGCTCGCTACCGCCCTCGATGGTGTAACTTGAGTTATTTGGCTAGAATGTTGTGGGAATAACAGGCGAACCAATTCTAAAAGGTGAAGTTTTATTGAAATGATGCTGCTTGGTGGATTAGATTTATCCCGAATTGAGGAATAGATCCTTGCGAATCATAAAAGCTCGCCAGCCATATTCTATTAGGAGGGTACGTTTGCCAATAAGCAAAGTCAAATTAAGCTGCCAGATTTTTGAATGGGGTTTGGCGTGACACCCTCTACATACATGTGAAAACGGTACATATCTGTAGCCACCTTTTAACGTTTACTCACCTACCCCACACGTTGTCTTTTCGTGTTGTCAGATAACCATATACCCTATGGTCAGTTAGGTTGTATTCTTATGGGATAGAAAGCAACAATATCGAGCTATAAGTTACAAAAACTAGTTTAACCTGCCAGCTAACAGGCAATAGTCACATAGCTCCATCTTCCTCTCCTTGATTTTCCAGCGGATTGGAGGCAGTGATGGAGTGTTGCTGCCCCCTGCAGGATAAGTGTAATGTTAGGCTTTCGTCTTTTATTTAGGATTTAATACTAGCCTATATCAGCGGATATACAGTAGGTCAGCTTTGTGGTGAACGTCTGAATTTCTGAATCATTCTTCTATCGCTCATTCCTATAATAACATTTTCAATCAATATACAGTTGCACTAAACCCAGACAGTTCTATAAATAAGAGACTCTTCCCTACCAAGAGAGTCGCCTGCTTGTCTTCTCTTTCTTCTCTCTTTGACAAGCTATGAAATTCTAGTCTTCCAACATTACTCCCACCTCCTCTCTAGATATAGCTGCTTCTTGCTGCTTCATATCTGCTGTGTCGTTTACTAAATTGACTTAGACTTCTCCACCTTCAATGCCAAAGGTATCATGATTTCAGTGGTAAGGCCTGGGACTTTATTAGGAAGCCGCTCACTCTGATGGATCTGAGGCTGAGGAATACTTATACCAAATCCTGCTTTCTGACTGGCTAGAATCTTGGACCCACATAGAAATCTGGAGTTGAAACCCCCACTTAACACTGCACATAGTCATTTACTAGCCACACTGGTTCACCTACACCTACAGTCTATAGCACATCCAAAATAGATGAATCAATTTCCAGCCACTGTAGGACAACTGGCCAGCATACCAGCAGCACATAGATTTTCTGGTGCAGTGACAGAATGAAGAACAGACGTTTTGCTTCAGGCATATCATTTATGTGTTAATTAATTTATTAGCCAAAATGTTATAAATATCTTGTATACTATACTTGGATATCAGAAAAGTTTTGACTTTCCGATAGCAATTAAGACATTCCTCTTAAATTTAAGGAGGTTATAGCTACGCTGCAACTCCTTTACATTTTTTCAAAATAAAAGCGCTTTAACTTAAGATCCAATGATAAACAGAGATGATTTTCAGTCTCTCTGTATCTTCTGAAGTTGAAGTAAAGAAAAAAATTAGAAGCCCTTCCCGAAATGCGCCTTAATGGAAGTGACGACATCGAAAGCGGAAGCGCTAGCTAGCTAAGCTACTACACAGCAGCATTTGGTTGCCCTGGCAGCGACAGAGGAGGAGTCTCGACTGGCTTCTAGTTATGCCACATAGTCACAACACAGAAATCAACCTGCGTTACCGTTAACATTTTAAACAGGTATTCAGTATCGTTTTCTGATCTCAATTTAGCTAACGTTAGAGATGTCCAACGAAGCTAAGTAATATTAATGAGATGGGTGTTGTAGCTGTTGCTGAGTTAGCTTTTGCTAGCAGGCTAGCGAATTTAGCTGAATTAACCTCACTAATGTTAGCAAGATCGCTAACGGTAACGTGGTTATGTCACGATTTCTGGAGGGTTAACCCTCCTAAATCCAGTCTACCTACCTTTTTATTTGCAGGATAGAGTCATCCACCTCTTCAAAATGACATACATCTTCATGGTGTAACGTTAAATTCATAGTAACATCATGCTAAGTAGTGTCAAACTGATGCAAGCATATGTATAACCCTATGCAAGTATTATGTAACTGAATGAGGAGAGTCTTTTAAGGGGAAACATAAGTCAGTGCTTTTCTGAGAATTAAATTGATTATTGTTTATATTTTCAGTTACGAGGCCTTCTAATGATTAGCGTATGGAGGTCATAGTTTAACCACCGTTTTATTGCGTGACCGAACCGGTTATGGAAAATAACGTGAACGTTACTTCCACCCAGTGGTCTGGCCGGTGTTAGCTAGCCGGCTAGCGAGCCACTTGGCAGCACAAGTTAGTTAACAAAGTAGCTTGTTGGTCTCAGTGTTATCTGTGCAACTCTGTCCTAACTGTATCGACATTTGTTGTTTGACCAATTTTGCCCGTGTACATACATTTACGAACAATACAAACATCCCGCTTGCCGAAGGAGGGGAGGAGGAGGAGATTCCATTTTCGGCAGTCACTAGATTTTCGACAGGGCACCTTAAATAGACTTTTTTTTTTGTCATAGAATACCACTAACTGGCTAACTTAAATCAAGCCTAACTTTTGAAAAAGAATGTGGCAATATGGTTAGCTGAATTCAACAAACTATGTTTCTGTATCAAGTAGCATCGCAAAGTCCACCCTTAATTAACTACTAGACAGTTCAATCATGAACTCTCTCACAGCATATTACTACCATACTACATACTATAACTACTGACTTTTGAATTCAGAGCTTTTAGATCTGAATGAGATCTAATTATATCATAGTGCTAATAGTTGTGAACTAGAACATGTGCTCATAAAATCACCCTGTCTACGGTCACTGAATCATCAGTTGTTCTTCCAGTAATAGTCAGTGGAGTGCTTATAGGATTGGTCTCCTGAGGATATCTAGATCAGTCTTGACTGTCTTCTTTCTAGCTTAGCAAGAGCCTTATTCATGTTGACAAATCAAGCCTGAACTTCTATGGTGATTATATCACTCTGCCAGCATCTGTCTTCCCCTACTTCACGCAGAAAGTTTAGTTCCACTTTACCAATAAATAAACAAATTACCCCTAACTCACTGTTAATATGTTTCTGTTCATCATCCCTCATTCTTTATGTCTCAATTGTGATAGGCCCTGTGGCCATGGCCAAAGACCCGTTGGCGGAGGCTGGCTTTCATTTCGATGAGCTCAACAAGCTGCGGGTGTTGGAGCCTGAGGTGGGCCAGAAGACCACAGAGCTCAAGGAGGAGTGTAAAGAATTTGTGGACAGTAAGCACAGTGCAGTTTGTGAATTTCAGTAGGCCATGACTGGTTCTCTCTCTCTCTCTCTCTACCAAAGTTAACAGGATTCACAAGTTTAATTTGTCTTCGTTTTACAGAAATCGGCCAGTTTCAAAAGATAGTCGGAGGTCTTATTGAGCTGGTGGATGAGTTAGCAAAAGAAGCAGAGACAGAAAAAATGAAGGTACGTTTGACAGTTGAAGCTACTTTTCAGTGGCAGTGGCAACATGCGTTCTAGTCCTCACATGTTGAAGCTTTGTTGCACTCACCTCAGCTACTGTAGGAATGCTGTGTTCTGTTTGCTGGTGAGATGAAGCCCTTATTAACTAACATTGTGTTCTTCTCATTTAGGCCATTGGAGCAAGAAACCTGCTGAAGTCCGTGGCAAAACAAAGAGAGGCCCAACAGCAGCAGCTTCAGGCTCTCATTGCAGAGAAAAAAATGCAGCTTGAGAGGTAAGCAATAGATTGAGTCTCATGCTGATAGACCAACACCAATCATTTCAAGGATCACTCCATTGTAGAAGAGGGGAAGATGAAGTAAGGCCTTTTGACATCCAAAAAGCATGAAAAAAATCAACACAACTCAGAGCTGCATAGCTCATGATACAGCTTCCCTTGACCTGCCTTGTCTACTTCTACTTCAGTTAGTGATTTCCCAGAATGCCCGACATGACAGGATCGCAGCAGAAACAATGCCGCGTTCACATAATGACCATTATTTCCACCTTCCCACTGGGAAAAACGGTTTCCAAGTTCTAGTACCGAGATGAGATTTGGTTCTTCCACTTTTTCCCCACATCACGTGAACGCGGCACAAGTTCACGCTCATTCTCTGGAGGTTGTGGGTTCTGGGAAATGTAGGAAATTACTAACTGAAGTAGAAGAGAGATATTGAGGGAAAGTGGGCACTTTAATTACATTTCCGCTGAGCTAGCATCAACGTCAAATGCATTTATGTTGACATTTTTTTTCACATGCATCCTTGTTTCAGGTACCGCATTGAATATGACGCCCTCTCCAAAGTGGAGGCTGAACAGAACGAGTTCATCGACCAGTTCATTCTGCAGAAATAAGGGCCAGAAGAATATATGTGTGTGTGTGTGTGTGTGTGTGTTTTTGCGACCAAGTTTCCAGAGTGCCTGTCTTCTGTTTCCTCTCGGTGACATCCACCACAGGGAATTTACTCAGCTGCAAAATATGACCCAACTCTTATTCTACAGCAATCGGCTTCAACTTCAACATCAAAACATCTCCACATCTCATGTTTCAGTTAGACGCTCAACTCCAGTCGTCCATTTTTTTGGCATTTGAGGTGTCGTAAGCTTGAACATAATAAAAAGTGTCACATCAACATCTCAGACATGCATATACAGAGGAGCTATTTATATACAAAGGAACTTATTTATACTATTTATACTGCAGAATCACTCTGTATATCTAGTTTTATTACTTTTTGTACCAATTGAAATAAATACGAGCATGTGCATGCAACTGTAAATAATTTGATTTTCACAAATGGAAAATGTTAAAATCTTAATTTCGTCATGTTTTGTGTCAGCTTTGCCACCATTGGTGGGCAGCACCAAAATATTTCCCTTGCGGTGGCGTGCTGGGTTTTTATTCCATTCTTCTAGCAAAACACATAACAAATTGCGTTCTTATTACATTCTCTACCTTTTTAATCTTGCACATCAATTTATTATCGTCCTTGATTTCCTTTTATCTACATTGTTGCCTATCATGTGTTCATTTAGATGACAAATGGTTTTACTTGAATAAATCTATTGCACAAAAAGTTGATGTGTTTATCATTTTGCAGCAAATATGCTGAGGCGGGGGGGGGTGTGGCTAAAAATGTTCAATGCTCTTCCCAAGATACTAAGTCGTTTTTTCAGTTGGATGAAAACCTCTTCATTCCCAAGAGTTAATTTTTAAAGAATGAAGAGCTCTTTTAGATTGACATCCAGGTTTAAAACGGGGTTCAAGGGCAGGAGGGTGATGAAACTTACTCAGCATGTCATGAACCATGTAAACTTCAATTAAAGGAACTGAGAGTTACGAGGCTTTCACACAACAGCAGTATTAATATTAATACTGTAATGTGTAAACCGTGATTTTCTATCGCTTTATTTCATCTTGGGACACTTTAAACCTAATAAAACCCTTGGATATAATACATCTCTCACTGTGAGTTTTACAGAGAAATTTTTGTCCAGCAAGTTTAAAGCTAGTCTCTGTTTACATGCAGCGGGGCCACAGTATATAGGTTCCACATAGTCTTAATGTTTCTGAACACCATTTCATATCTATCCAGATGATTTCCGGCGAGAAATAGGTGAGAGGAAAGTGGAACACTTCTAATTACTCACCAAACACTTCAATGTATGGGATATAAACTTGACTAAATCTTGTACTTTTAGGCCAAACGTCAATTAGAATCGCTTGACCATTAATAATAGACCAGTGTTGTTTTGCAGGTTAATTTTTGTATCCTATATGAAGGGTAGTCTATATCAGAATTGCTGGAAAAGCTAACCTGTACTACCTCACAACAAATGTGAAATTTACAAATTACTGACATTGTAAAGGAAAGTGTACAAATCTGTTTATTCTTAGTATGGGTAATATTTGAAAATAAAATAAATTGCAAGTACTGTGGGAAACATACAAACAACATACAGCTACAACGTGAGGCATTGCAGAAAGCAGCTCCAGTGTGCACCCTGAAGGTTTAAGCGTCTCACTTCGTCTTCGTATACTGTAGAAACAACAACAACCAATAAAGAATGATTACTCAGTATGTGTCATTTTATACGTCAATTTGAAAAGTGGAACAGACGTGTGACCTCACTTTATCGAGAATCCAGTCGGCATCTGCAATAGCTCTTTGAATTATCATTTGTATCCTCTCTGGGTCATCTTCATCGACATGGCTGTTGTATCCCTGGGATGAAAGAGCAAAGGATCAGACGGTATTTAGCTTTTTAATGCTTAGAATGTGGTTGCACTGGGCAGAATGTGGCTAACTTTAAGTACTAAGTATGAGATGAACAAAGACTGTAGGGTGACAATCTTAGATGACCTTTTGTTTTTCATTTGATATACTTTTTTTAATCCCGCACAGTACTGTAGGTACTGTTCTCTGTCTTAATTTTCTTGGTTGATCCAAGGCTGCTCAGGAAGTACTCAGATTAAGATTCTGCTCTGCCATTCATTCGCCTTTAGGAAAATTCACATAGAAGGTCAAACCTGGTCAGAGACAAAAACTGATCTGGGGAAGAGCCAATGAACACTGAGTTGTACTTTAACACTGCTGTCCAATTTAGAAGACTAAAAGTTAAAGACACATAGGGCAGAGATTGAAAATCAGCAGCTGCTCCATTAACAATTAATGGAAGGCTGACTATAATAGATAACTGTTTTTGTTTTCTTGTTTCGAGCTGTAGGAGTGTTGTTCATGAGCACAAATCCAGACTAAGCTGTCCAAGATCAAAGGAATGACATACACAAATTCTGTTTTAGAGTGGATTTTCGCTTTGATTTGGCTTTTGATTCTGATATTGAGAAGACCTCACCTGTCTTATTGCATGTCGATAATGTTGTTGCATTGCTGTGGTTGGTAATTGCCTGCAACATCTTAGGAGGTAACGATAGAGGTGCACTGGTGTCTGGACCAACTCTGCTCCAGCTAAAGGCGGCATTCCTTCAATGTGGGACAAATCTTTTCAACAGTTGCCTGAAAAAAAGGAAAGTTGAATGCATTCTTTATTTTATCGTCTGTACTTAATTTTATTACTGTGATTGAAAAACGTTGAAACACGTTCATCAATAAAGGTTTTATTTTGAAACCGGAAGTCGTGTTTTTATTGTAGCTGGCTTGACAATCGATCTAAGCATAGGGAAACGCGACTGAACTGGACTGGACAATACATCAACAGTATTGTTCGATATCGTGGAGAAGGTCAAAATCAAACATTACAGTAACTGGATAGAAGAAACAGAAATGGTGGTGGTCCATATGTTTACCTAATGTTAGCATTTCACTAAGACAAACCAGACAGGTCAAATTCTTGCTATGTTAACGTTAGTTAATTTTAACAGCATTTATAACGTTATTCGGTAGTATGCTGTCATTATGCTTCATGTCTTTAGAGGCATTTTTTGACAGTCAAATTGTCTATTAACGCTAACTGTGTCTGCTAGCTAACATTAGGTGACTTTAGCTGGTCTAAACTGCTGCTGTTAAGCAGTTGTTAGCTAACGTTGCATCTTACACAATTAGACCTAGCGTAACTGGTTTGGAGATGAATATAAGTTAGCTCCAATGGAACCCATAACTAAAATGCCTGTTATAAAGAGACTTACAGCAACACCTCTTATCCTTGCTGCGGACTGGAGACTACATAACACAGATACATAACATAGCTGCGTACGTTCCTCCAGCCAGAACAAGAATGACACTTCCGATCTTTTCAGAATAAAGGCGTTATTCGTACAACTCCACAGCACTCAAATATTAACTTCTAAAACGTTATTTTGCACAAAAAAACAATGAAGCAACAAAATACAAGTATACAATATGTAAAAAAATTCTAGAGTAATGATTGTTCTAATCATATTGATAAAGTTCCCCTCTACGTTTAAATGGACTACATAAGGTACACAGATTAAACATTACACAAGTCAACTTTCATTGCTGCTGCACAGGAGCTGTGTCAAACTACTCCTACAGACCTGTACTTTACCAACACGCTCACATATAGACCCAAGTGATCGCAAATTATGATTGACATTATAACAGGCCCTCAAAATCTGTACTTTAATAACACACTAAACACACAATAGTCTCAGAGTCAAATGTGTTTTACATGGTAAAATGTTTATTTTCAGTGCTTCAACGGAAAGTGACAGAGAAAAAGAAATTATAAATTAGCTATGAACGAAATAAATAAGAATAAATAAACTAGCAAAGGTGCAAGACAGCTGATTAAAAACAATCTTTCTTGGTCATGGTTGAGCTCGTCGGCTGCGGTCCCTCTGCATCCTTGCTTGCCGATGTTCTGCCTAAGCAGAACTCAAAGTGTGTTTTTAGTAGTTAGCCCAAGGTAAATTAGGCTACATACTATACATCCACTATGGATTTCCAGAATGCACTTTCTCTCTGACAACTACTACATGGGTGGGTATATGTATGACACACCCCCTTTAATATGACAGGACCCCTCTGGCTTCAATTAACCCCTTTCATTTCATTCAAGTCATTATCCTAGAGGTCCACGTACTTTTCTCCAGCTTAGGGTGTTAATGATTGAACAATATGCTCAATAAAAACATTTCAATTTGTCATTTATTCAATCATATTGTGTTTATCTAGGTCCAGGCCATTCAAAAGGAATTCAGCTGTCTGAATGTCAGTAGAACTCCCCTGTAAGCCAGAGGCTGAAGGATGCAGCCGTGCTCTACTTTGGAAGGAGGTCAATCAGCTTGACTCCGAAGGGCTGATCACTGTGGTTCGCCAGTATTATGAGTGTCTCACCCTCTGTCATCCTCCTCCTGCACCCCTATGGAGGTGAACTTGGATGGGTCCTCTGCAGCCTGAGCCTCCTCTGGCCCATCCACGTACAGGAGACAGAAAACTCATTATGGCTGTTGTTTTCTATGGCTTATATATCCTCATTTTTATTTCGCCCACATTTTTCGGCTACCATAAATTTTTATTAGGTAAGTAACAAGTAACATCAAACTGGTGGGATTTATTTGTGGAAGGGGTCTTCAAAGAATAAATGGAAGCTTTTCTGAAAGTACTATTTTTGTTTATTGGGTGTCCGCTTTATGATGATCGCCGACTGCAGGTCACAGTTTACCCTACTTTCTATGTACCACTACATCACTGCTTGTATGTACTGGGCAGAGCTGGCCCAACCATACCCACTAACCCTCTTTTCATTTCACTGGGGGGCATTATATGAATAATGTTGACCTCCAAAAGAACATGGATCATCCCCCCCCAGAGTGACATTCAGAAAGTGTCCCTCATGTTAAAGAACTGCAGTGGTTTGTCCTTGTAGGGTCCAAAGGGAGGAGCTCCAGTGGGCAGTGTCTAAACTGGAGAACACCCCTCCTTGCACCAGAGAGATGCAACTTGGTATTTAACATGAACTCGATTCACACTGACGGGATTGAAATGAAGAAAAAAAAATGTCTTCCTTTGGGGAAACCTTGAAAATGAACACAATTTAAAACAAGTATCTAGTATATTCTATCATGATATAACGAACCATCAGTTGAGCACAGCAAAAATACTATTTTCCGCATATAATTCCAAATCTATGCACGTGCTGAGTACATTTCTAGATGTATTACTTTTCACTTTAGTTTATTATATTATTTAGAGGTGATATCAAAAGCTTAAATGATCAATCAGTAAACCTCCATGTCCATCAGGTAGAAGAACCTCAAGCATCCATTGGTTGCTATGGTTTCTCTCGAGCTCAGCATTCCAATGTAAACATTTCTCTCTGAAACTCAGACGGAAACACTCACGAAAATTGTGCTCGATAATTTCTTCAAAACTTCAACATTTTACAATGAATTCATCTTCGTCGGACCTTTTCCTCGATTCCCCAACCACTTTTCATCATGAAGAAGGTGCGGATAAAAATTTCTAGGCGTTTTACCGTCGCGGCGTCGACGGCAAATGAAAAATAGGACTAGATAATACTAATACCATCATGTATAGTTTTCCATCAACAAATGCATTCACTTTTATTTCTGACGAGCAATTTGCTGTTTTCGTCAGTTAACTTGTCTGAATTAAAATAAGTT
>OOFE01045776.1:0-10493 GCA_900323365.1 Monocentris japonica | reverse complement strand
TAGAAAGTAGTATTAATAGAATTACTACTACCACTACACTAGTACTACTACTACTACTACTACTGCTGCTGCTACTACTACTGCTACTTGTACTACTACTGCTAATACTTTTCCTACTGCCACTACTAATACTGTGCGACAGGAACCCACTCAAGCACTGTATTTTTAGACGGTTCATCAATATGGGCATAGAATGAGGAAGAGAGGCCATATATTTAGTTTGTCATTTGTTTATTGAACAAGTGATGGGTTGTTCCAGGACATGAACGGTTGTAATCTGCATTGAAGTAAATAAAGTAAAGCTCAAACACTACTAATCATAATTCAAGTACATCACTTGAAAAATCCTGCACCATTCATTTAAATAGTCCTCAACATATAAATCAATCACTAAATCAATCGCCTCAGAAGTGGGCTACCACTAGTATTAGTTCTGTTACTATTTCTAGTACTTCTATTGCTGCTACTACTACTTATAATAATATATATTTTCATATTTTTATTTTAATGTATATTATCGGTGTTATATTACCCATCTGGCACTCTAAGCAGCTCAAGGCAAAACAGATTGTTTTATTGTTTTTTTTCACAGTGTATAATGTTTTTAGTGAAATGTCATCTGTGTGTTATGTTAACAGATTGGGGAAGTGGCTCCTGACAAGATCCAGTCAGCAGGGAAACACCTGCCTGTAGAGAGGACGCTGTCTGAGGAACAATGTGAGTGCACACACACACACACACACACACACACACACACACTCTGATAGTAGTACGAGTAGCAGTAGGCTTTACAAGAATACAGTTCTGTGGGAAACACTGAATACTGAAATGTAATCAATTAATTAAATAATTAATTAATAGTTAATTAATATTGTCTATCAGCAGCTTCAATCCCAAAATATCAGTATCAGCCTTCAAAAATCCATACTGGTCAAACATAGTAGAAGCTGGCGTTAACAGTGGCTAGTAGTCACATGATCACAACATTTACATCAGCTGCTTTGCTAAATTAGCCTCCTGGCTAGTTAGCTGGCCAACAATTTGTTCATGTTAACTGAGCTGACTCTTCCCAAGCTACAACTCAGTACAACAGTGTTTTAGAGCAGAGACTAGGGCTAATGACAAGACTGTTTACTGTGGACCCTAGTGCATGTGTGGCGTGTGTGCGCCTGTGGTGTGCAAACACCTTGTAAGTGTGTCTATAAATATAAATGGGAAGTTGAGGTCAACGGCAGTCTGATGTAAAGTATGGTGTGGTACTGAGTAGTGTGAAGACAGCCGGTCACACCAGAGCTGCACTTGACACTTCTACTACAAGAAGCCCATTGACAGTGCAGCAGTATGAAGTCACTCAGATCAGTGCATAGAAGTACCACTGTCCAGCACACGCTAATGGCGTGTTCTCACTGCCATCCTCTGACATGGCCTCCATCCCACATATATGGACCGGCTAACAGCGTGAGGACAGTTACTGAGAAACCTATTGTCCTGATTCATATTATGGAGATTACAGCACTGAATACACAGTGTCTGGGTAGACAATGAATCCACTCTTCAGCAATGACAAACCACGTACATGCATTCATACAGTCAGAAGTACACAACCAAACCCCAAGGACGCGCACATATGGCCGCCTCAGGATTTAGAAATGCATTATTGTTGAATTTGATAAAGACAAAACTGCAACTGCAACTCTTTTTGCTGAAATTTTAATCAATTACTTTGTCTCTTCAGCTATGGTGGCTATCGCTGCTCATGCATACTACCCAGTTCTTCTTCTGTTGATTCTGAACAAACTGGACACGTAAAAAGGCATCAGGATTTTTCCCGTGAAAACACTGGGTGTTAAGAACAACAAATATATGAACTATGAACGATATGAACTATATGGAAAAATACCCACAAAGTACGAATACACATAAAAGGTACTCTGGCTATGTGGCTGCTATGGCTTTCATGCTAAACTGTTTTGTGGGGTCAGGTCTGTGTTGTGTTAGAAGCCCGGTCTACTATGGTGCCAACTCATTATTGATGCCGTGATGGGCAATGCGTGCTTGCCGAGTGCACCCGGCGGCCACCGACAGCTAATGCTGATCAATGCACTCAAGAGTGAATGCTTATCGGAATCGTCTGGACTGCCTGTTAGCGGATCGGTTTATTTTTGTTGCCTTGCTCTGATGTTCTTTACCGCACCACCCTGTATGCAATACTGATTGATTTCTCACATTCTTTCCTTGTAGTTGATCAAGTGAAGTTTGGGCCCCCATTAAGGAAAGTCACAGAACCTTATCCTGATATGGTAATGCACTTTTTCATCATTAGCTTTTGACAGTATATGCTGTATGCCGATGACCTATGATTATATATATGAATATGACAAATGGTTCTGTTTTGGTCCCTCTTCAGCAGGGCTCCTACGATGACGACTGGAGTCTTTCCGGTGATGAAGATGAGTCACCGTAAGACGTTCCTCTTACTTAGACCGCTTTCCTTTTTGTACCAGGAATATTATGATCTGTAAATGCATCACATCTGTACAGGATGCCCCTTTTTAAATAATCAGAAGTTAACTTGAGGCAATCAATGAAAATATGGCCCAAAACCCCCTCCTCTGTTTATGAATGTAGGTAGTAATAGCCTCAGACTCTTGATAGAAAAGTCTGTGACACCTTAGTGAGAAAACGGTGGGTCCTTCTAGGGTTAGACCGATATACGGGGCCGATATCGGCCTTTTATTAAAAATGGAATCTGGTTCAGTCAATGTCCGCCACGTCTGATATGATGGATGTGATTCAGTTTGATTGATTACATATTTTATTGTGAAGTTTTCAGTATTACACTGTTGGTCTATGGGAATCCCTTAACCTGAATTGATTCTAATGAGACAGTTTGACCAGATTCCACACAAGTATACATGAATATGCTTATTTATTAGTAGCAGCAGTAGTAGTGGTGGTAATGGCGGTAATTGTAGCAGTAGCAGTGTCAACATCATTATTATTATTAAAGATATCAAATATTGGTACATAATATCAGCAGCTTCAATCCAGAAACATCAGTATGAGTATCAGCCAAACTGATATCAGACAAGCCCATGTCCCTTCCCTGCTATTGTGGTCGGCCAGCCAGGCCTGTAGTCAGATAAACACCAGGTCTTCCTGTTTGCAGGAGCCTGTTGGAATGTGTGGAGCAAGCTCTGCAGCTGAGGTAGGCCACATCAATCCACTCCAAACATGCCTAACCACCACCAATATACCCTCCATTCATTTACCTGAAATCAGTTGTCATTATTAATTTTATCATTGTGTGATTACTGGCTAGTGCCAAAGATCTTCGACATGTGGTTTTGTGTATACACTCCACTACTCCCACCCCAAACAGCACTGTTAAACGTCATAAGCTGGATCTGATTTAGCACAAACCCGCTGGTTTTAGTCCTTGGCTTTTGTGCTTGTGTGCATTCTTTTGTTCTTTTGTGGTTTTTCCTTTGGCATTTTTTGTGCTACCCTTACCCTACCCTCAGCTTTCAGATTCATTGTCCAGCTTTGTGTGAAATTGCTCAACAGCTATATTTCGACCTCATCAGTTATTCTTAAACAAGACTATTTGATGTGATCATCTATGCACTCAGTGCCTGATGAGGAAGTTGTTGCTCCTTTGTCTTTCAGGAGTTTAACCATCAGGAGGGTGCCATCTACTGACGTGAGTGGTAACTACATGAGCAAACCCTAAGATCCTCTGTTGAAATATGCATTGACCATATTGTGCAAAAATGTCACCCTCTCAGAAAGAGTTGTCTTTTGTCCTGTTACTCTAACATTTCTGTTTTTCAGGGGGGTAAAAGCAGCAGGAAGAGTGGTTTGTTCAGCCCGTCTACGGC
Organism: Monocentris japonica; assembly: GCA_900323365.1. Lineage (NCBI taxonomy): Eukaryota > Metazoa > Chordata > Actinopteri > Trachichthyiformes > Monocentridae > Monocentris > Monocentris japonica. Next base: position 6,612 of record OOFE01045776.1, on the reverse strand, counting down.
ATCTCTGCCAGCCTTCAGCTCCTTCACTCCCAACGTGGAGGAGAAGGACTTAACGCTGCGACCCAGCTGCACACTGGGCCCTGACTCCACCTTCACCGCGGACTCCACCTCCTCTTCAGGTACAACGCATCCAAACTTTAGGTTACTTGCGTAACCCCGGTTCTCTGAGTATCATGAGTGAGTGTCTCACATTGGGAACGCCTACGGCGTGACCTCATCAGAAGCTCCTATTGCATTCTGCCAGCCAGGATTGGAACTAAGCGCATCAGTGTCAGGAAGGGTGGAGACCCTCCCCCTATAAAGAGGACTTGACACTACCCTGCCAGTCATTCAAAAAACGCTCACCTCTTCCTCGCTACAAATGAGCAAGGAGGGTGGTCTGGTGAGACACTCACTCATGCTACCGGGGTTACGCAAGTAACCTAAAGTTCTCTTTCATAGCATTCGTTTCGTGTCTCACATTGGGAAATACTGACTCCCGGATTGCTGGGCAGATGTTACCAGGGACCAACTGTCCCGAAATGAGCCTTACTGAGGCTTAGCCACACTAAGCACCGAATGGGCTAACGGAGGAGCTGTAACATCAAGCCTGTAAAACCTGGCGAAGGTGTGTGGGGAGGCCCAACTTGCTGCAGTGCAAATCTCCTGAATGGAGATCCCTCTGAAAAGGGCCCATGAGGTGGTGAGACCCCTGGTAGAATGTGCACGCAGCCCCTCTGGTGGCTGCAAACCCTTAGAACTATAAGCTAAAGCAATAGCCCCCACAATCCAGTGAGATAGCTGCTGCTTTGAGACTGGCTTCCCCAAGTGGTTCTTTGCCCAGGACACAAAAAGCTGGTCACTTTTCCTACCACTTTTGGTTCTGTCCATGTAGATGCGTAAAGCCCACACCGGGCACAACATATGTAACCGCTGATGCTCATCTGAGGAGAATGGCGAGGGATAGAAGGACACAAGGTCAATTGGGGAACATGACCCTAACACCTTAGGCATAAAGGCAGGGTTAGGTAGTAAGGTCACCCTTACATTCCCCGAAGAGAACTTTGTACACGCTTGGTGTACTGAAAGAGCATGAATCTCACCCACTCGTTTAGCTGAGGCCAGAGACAGCAACAAAGCTGTCTTTAAAGCCACCATTTTCAAGTCCACCCGTTCCAATGGTTCAAAAGGTGGGACCAAAAGGGCATCCAACACAGTGGGAAGGTCCCAGGATGGGGCCAAAGTTTTAGAAACTGGGAGTTTACGGCGTGCACCCCTCATGAAGCGGCTGACCAAGGGATGCTGTCCCACAGCCTTCCCGTCAAAACCAACATGGCAGGCAGAAACAGCTGCCAAGTACACCTTGATGATGGAGAAAGCTTTCCCTTTGTCCACCATGTCCTGTAAGAAAGCCAAGATCACAGCCACAGAACACTGGAAGGGAACGTCTTGTAAGTCAGAGCACCATTTCTCAAAAATTGACCATTTGCTCTCATAAAGGGACGTTGTTGAGGGGGCCCTAGCATTCTGGATGGTCTTAATCATGCCCAAAGGGAGGCCCACGGTCCTCACGGGCCAAGCCCACAGAGCCAGCCTCTCTGGGCAGGGATGAAATATTTCTCCACACACCTGAGACAGCAGGTCCCTGCGTATTGGCAGAGGCCACGGCTCACGGAAAAGGAGCCGGGTTATCTCCGCCAGCCAGTGCTTTGACAGCCAGTAAGGAGCTATGAGAATCATTGACAGGCCCTCCTCCCGCACCCTGGCTAGGGTCGGGGAAATCAGAGCTATCGGGGTGAATGCATATAAAAGAGCACGAGGCCACTGGTGAGCCAGTGCGTTCACCTCCAGAGGTGCATTCTGATCGTGAAGGGAGACAAACAGAGGACACTGAGTGCTCTCCCACGTCGCAAAGAGGTTCCATGGACGGCCGCCCGTAACACTCCCAAACCAGACTCACTACACCTGGATGAAGTCTCCATTCTGCATAAAGGGAGTTTCCCCTGGACAGAAGCTCTGCTCCACGGTTCAGTATCCCCGGCACATGGGTGGCTTTCAGGGACAGAAAATGTTTGCTGCTCCACACAATCAGTCTGTGTACCAGCGCGTGTAACTGAAGGGACCTCAGGCCCCCGTCTGTTGATATAAGCCACTACTGTGGTGTTGTCCGTCCGGACTAACACATGATGTCCCCTCAGAAAAGGGAGGAAATGTTTCAGTGACAGATGAACAGCTAACAATTCTAGGTAATTTATGTGAGACAAGCGCATGTGAGGATCCCAGGTCCCATTCACTGCTTTCCCCTCGAACACGCCCCCCTAGCCCGATAGGGAGGCATCCGTTGTGACCGCTTTCCTGCACAAAATAACCCCCATAGATACTCCCTGAGTCAGGAAGCCCATGCTTCTCCATGGGATTAGAGCTGCTGTGCAGACCACTGTGAGAGCCATGACGGCATGGGTCTAACCTGTGAGAAGCCACCCAACACTGTATTTCCTTCATGTGCAAGCGTCCCATTGGAACCACCACTAGGGCTGAGGCCATCAGCCCTAACAACCTTTGGCAAAGCCTGAGAGACACAAATTTCACTCTGTGAAAAAGGGCTAAACAGTGTCTGAGTGCCTGTAACCTTTCTCCAGTCAGCCTCACTCTGGCCTGAGCTGAGTCTATGAATAGGCCTATAAAGGAGATGGTCTGACAAGGAAGAAGAACACTCTTTTCTAGATTTATTTTGAAGCCTAGATTCACCAAGTGTTCTGAGAGTAACTTTGTGTGATTGGCTGCCCCCTGGCGGGAGGATGCCGCAATAAGCCAGTCGTCGATGTACGTGGCTACTCGGACTCCCCGCCACCTGAGCGGTCCCATGGCCGCCTCAGTGCATTTCACAAACACTCTTGGGCTTAGTGAGAGGACAAGATACTCGTAACTTGTGCCTTGGAAGGCAAATCTGAGATACTTCCTGTGTGGTGGGTATATTGCGATGTGAAAATAAGCGTCCTTGAGGTCGATTGAGGTGAACCAATCGCCTGGGTGCAGAAAATGCAGCAGAGATGCGTGCTTTAACATCCTGAATTTGTATCTGCTGAGGTGCTTGTTTAGATCTCTGAGGTCTAGAATTGCACGCACGCCGCACCCTCCCTTGGGAACCACGAAATATCTTGAATAAAAACCACTCCGATTGTGTTCGGGAGGGATAACTCTTATCGCTCTTTTCTCTAGCAGGGAGGAAATCTCCTCCCGTAGAAAGCGAGCGGCTTCGCCTCAAGCTTGTGCTTGAATTACTCCCCTGAATTGTTGGGAGCGTTACGGCGAATTGAAGCCCGTATCCCCTGCTTAATGTTCTCATAACCCACACTGAGCTGGTGCATTGTGGCCCAGTTTGCTGTTTTCAGTGACAGGGGGCTGACAGGCCAGTCTGTCATACATGGAGTAAGAGCTCCCTCTCATGGCACAGGGGTGTAGTCCTGCTCGTTCGGTACTGTGTATGCGCAAGACGGGACACTCACAGCAGAGTTGTCTATACCCAAGTGAAGGATCTCTCCCTCTGGGAAATGAGTGACCAAGTTGTTTTGCAACAATGGTTTTATTTTGGTTTTCATTGTTTTTAACTGCGCCCTCGGCACATTGCCTCAATGCGATAGTTGGGACAACTTTAATTCTGTGTAACAGTGAAAAGTGCTTGTGAGACATGCTTCGGGACCATTGAGGGTTTCCTCCTGCTGAACACTGTCTCTGCTTCTCTTCACGGGGCGCTGAGCCGGGTCGAACATCCCGTCGTCCATGTGCTGAACAGAACCGAGCTCTGTGAACCTGCTCGTGAACGGAGCAGCTGGAGCGAGCAGAGCCAGAGGGTGGGGTAGAGCCGCCTCGCTCACCACATCCAGGGGGGTTATGAGGCCAGACGCTTCTTCCTCCTTACCACGTGAGAGGAGGTGGGGGGTGGTTGGTCAGACCGGATCCCTTCCTGAGGGAAAGGCTTTTTCTGCCACGGGCCCTTCGGAGCTGATGCTCTAGGTGGGGCCTGAGGGGCTGCTTGAGATTTGGGCAGCCTGGGAATTTTGAAGGTGGGATGTGGTCGCACCACAGCCTGGGCGAAGGATTAGCGATGGGCCAGAGGAGTGACAGAGAGCGCCCTTCTTGGCAGACACAGCTTCAGGGCTTCATCCTCCCTCTTTCTCTCCTCACACCTCTTCTGCATCGACGAGACCACCATACTGAAGAGGCCCTGGGGTATTATGGGGGGTCCTCCTTCTCCTTGGTCGACAGGGTGGTGAGATTCAGCCAACGGGCTCTCTCCTGCAAGACCATCAACCCCATGGCTCTGCCTGCGACTGGATCGCCACCTTGTGCAGGTGGAGACAGTGGTCGGTGATGATGCACAGCTCCTCCCATAACGCGGGGTCAGGCGAAGCCGTCATCTCCTCCTCCAGCTCGGCTTGGTATGCCATCAGGAGAGAAGTGGCATTGAGGGCCCGGACCGACAGTGCAGCAGCTTTGTATGCCTTATCTGTCAGGCTGGACTGGAAACGGTCCGCTCTGGATGGGAGTGTGGACCCCGGTGATGACAGGGATGTTTTCAGGTGGAGGTGAGCTGCCACCACGGGCTCCACTGGGGGCATGTTGCGGAAATCATGGCTCTCCATTCCCTCACAGTCAAGCATGGAGCTGCCTGCCACAGGATGCTTCTCTCTGTATGGTTTGTTGCGCCAAGAGAAAGCAAATTCCTCCAGTAATTCTGGGAAAATCGGCAGGAGTTGTTTTCCTGTCCTCTTCACTTTGGGCAACTTTTTCCCATCATAACGAGACCGCGCCACCTCAGCCTGAACTTCAGGCCATTGGATTTTGAGCTTAGCAGCCGCGCGTTTGCACACATCCTGCAAGTCCAAGTCCAATGTCGGGGAAGACGAGTCCCCGTCTCCCGCCAGAGCCGCTATTGAGAGTTGGGGTTTTGCAACCCGGCTCAACAGTGCCAGTGAAGAGTCGTCGTCGTCATCCTCGTCGGTCATAAGGAGTTCCGACCCACCGTCTGAGTCATCATCCTCCACTCCCACCAGATAATCCAGCGGACCCGCCGCGAGGCCGGGCCCAGCTAATTCCTGGGGCAGTGGGTCAATGAAGTCAAGCTGATCCCCCCAGCTCTGCCCGGCTTCAGCTTCGGGGACCATCGTCTCAGTGAGATCCATCGGCTCCTGAGCCGCTGCGGTGGAAGCCACAATCGGGTCGCCGCTGGACAAATTTTATTCCCGCAAGGGCAGGCTCGTGCCTGTGTTTTCTCCTCTGCTTTAGTGGGGACATTAGCAGCAGCCATGGTCACTAGCAGGGCTTATTAGCTGTGAAGCTAACGTTACGCTGTACTTGTGTGCGCTATTGCTAACCTGGCATGGCTAGGGGATAGCGGGAGCCGGCTGGGAGTGTTGTGACTTCCAGGCGGGTTATACAGCGGGAGTATTGCTACTCTGTGACGCGCTAGACAGGTGAAGCTAATGTTGGTTTGGGAAAGTATTGCTACTTTGGTGGGGTAATGCTACCATAGAGTGATGCCACTTGGTTTGGCTAGCCGCTGAAAGTATTGCTACTCTCCACAGTTAGCAACTCAAGACTACTGTTTGGTGACAGGCTAGTATGAGCGGTGACTCTCGAATAACTGAGCAGACCGTGAACAAAGTGCCCGGTGACCGAGTTTTCGCTCATGTCGATGGACAGTTTAGCTAGGTCCCGGAAAGACAGTTGGCTCGAGAGGTAAAGATTGGAACTTCTGCTCGTAGCGAGAAGAGGTTTTTGAATGACTGGCAGCGTAGTGTCAAGCCCTCTTTATAGGGCAGGGTCTCCACCCTTCCTGACACTGATGCGCTTAGTTCCAGCCAATCCTGGCTGGCAGAATGCAATAGGAGCTTCTGATGAGGTCACGCCGTAGGCGTTCCCAATGTGAGACACGAAACAAATGCTATGAAAGAGAACTGCTTCGATTCCTGTCAGACCTGAATGACTTCCAGAATCCTTGGAGACACACTCTCCTTTGTTACTCGCACTGTTTCCCTCTGTCGATATCTTTCTCCCCGCCTCTATCTTTCCAACTCTCTCTCATTGCATCTTTGACACACAAGAAACAACCACAGTTGGAAGTGTAATGTTAGTTTGTATTAATAGTAATACTTGATTTTTGTTTTACAGCCATAGCATCTGGAACGGAGAGAAAGGAGAGGGAAATGTGTGTGTGTTCTTTGTTTGTTTTACAGCCATTCAAGTAGCGTCTGGCGGCCCAATCATAAAGGCATCCCCATGCTCTGCTAGTCTACAAGTTGTAAATTCTCTCTCTCTCTGTCCCTTCCTATCTTTCTCTCTCTTTCTTTCTCTTTTCCTCGCTCTCTCTCTTTCCGTGTTAGTACTTATTAATTCTAATATATATTTTTTTAAACAGCCATTGAAATCAGTCTGGTGGCTCAAGACATATCCTCCGAGGAATTTACTGCACGTTTCTTTTACACGTGGTAAGTTTTTTTTTTTTCCAGAATCTTTCTTTGTTTTGAGACATTCTGGTTGTCTTTTTAATTGTATGTCAGTGATGATCAGTAATATATTTTTCTATTTCTTTTACAGCCTTCGTCTTACCTGCAGACAAGAAGCAAATCCCCC